>ML793576.1:78344-98039 GCA_009831015.1 Picea engelmannii
TATTGTGTCCCTCTTTTTTATTTTGTTTTTAAGCAACATAGCCAAAATAAATTAAAATACTTCTTTTTAACTAGCAACAAAACCAAAATAAATTAAAATACTTCCCTTTGGTTGTCAACAAAACCAAAAGAAATTATTGCTTCACAAGGTCTGCCATTTGATATTGCATTCGGTGTCATGGTTCCAACTTAAGTGGTTGTTGCATGGCTTCGTACTTCAGATTAATTGACATAAGATTTGGAATATCCGTAGCATGATTTGTCAATTAGGTAATGTGTCCTGATAGTACTATATAAGGATAGACTCTGGTACCTGACTGGTACTGGACCAGAACATGATTTCTGGTACCAAAGCAGAACAAAACATTGTTGATGCCTACAAACTAATGTTTAGCAAGTTCGTGAAGGATCAAATAAATTATAAAAAATTTCTTACAAAAGAAAAAAATAAAATTTGCGAAAGTAAAAAAAAAAGAGGTAAGAATCTCCTGTTACCTTTAGCTTATTAACAAAATTCGATCCACACCTATGTACAAAAATTTCAAATAAACCAATAAATCAATGTGGATCAATAGGAGGATCTTCCTTACTGATCATATGCATATCTGAATTATGTAGTATTCGAGTCAGGAATTCTTCTTTTGACAGGGGTTTGTTGTAAACGCGCAACCAGTGACCATTCACAAGTAGTGGTGTATGTTGTTCATCAATTGTCTTTATATTGATTGACCCATTATCATAGATAGTATCAATTTTGTAAGGTCCCATCCAATGAGTATTTAACTTACCTTTGAAGTTCTTAAATCTGCTGTCATACAACAGGGCCTAATCTCCTTGTTGAAATTTTTTCTTTTTGAGATACTTGTCGTGCCATTTTGTTCTCTACTCTTGAATGAGGGTGGTTCTTTGAAGTGCTTCTTTCCTGATATCATCCAGATGATTAAGTTGTAAGAGTCTTTGTTGTTGGGCTTCATCCAAGTTCATGCCAACTTGTACTGTAGTCCTGAAGGTTTTGATCTAGAATTCTATTGGGAGAAGCACCTGCTTCCCATATACCAACTCATAGGGTGTATGTCTTGTTGTATTTCTCCAGGTGATTCTATAAGCCCATAAGGCTTCTAATAATCTGTCGGCCCAATCCTTATTGTGTAGCTGTACTGTTTTGGTAAGAATGGACTCAATAACTTTGTTGGTAGATTCTACTTGTCCATTTGCCTATGGATGGTAGGGTGTAGATTTCCTGTGTTTGATTTGGTACTGTTATGTAATAGATTTGACTAGATGAGAGGTAAATTGAGTTCCCTGATCAGTCACAATTTCTTGAGGTACACCAAATCTAGTAAAAATATCATTAAAAAGGAAGTCTACCACTAATTGTTAACTTGCAACTGGTAAAGCTTTTGCTTCAACCCATTTAGTCATATAGTCAGTGCATACAAGTATATACTTTTTCTTTTTAGATGCAGGGTTAATGGGCCCTACAAAATATAATTCCCATTTCTCGAAAGGCTCAATAAATACTTGGGCTTGAAGTGGCATTTGGTCTCGTGCAGTAGGCTTACCCATCCGTTGGCATTCATCACAATTGGATACATAGGTTTTAGCATCTCTGAAAATATGGGGCTAGTAGTAACCTAATTGCAGAACTTTGTAAGCAGTCCTCTTTTCTGCGAAGTGTCCTCCACAAGGACCATCATGGAAGGCTTGCAGAATATCATGAATTTCATCTTCCCTTACACATCTCTTGATCACCAAATCTGGTCCTGTTTTGTAGAGGCAGTCATCGTGCCACATGTAATTTGCACTTAGTTGAATTACTTTCTGTTTTTCTATAGGAGACAATTTATGAGGCATATTTCCTGTCACAAGATAGTTAGCGACATCTGCATACTAAGGAGTGAATAAATTTTCATCAGGAAAGTTATCTTCTACTGGTGCATTATCTCCCAGATGAATCATTCTAGATAAGAAATCAGCCACAAGATTATCTTTACCAGGTCTATCAATAATGTTGATATTAAACTCTTGTAATAATAAGAGCCATCGTGTAACTCTAGGATTTGTTACAGGTTTGTTCATTAAGAATTTGATGGCTGAATGATCAGTGTGTACAAAAGCTTGATATCTTGTAATATAATGTCTAAATTTATTGATAGCATGGACTACAACTAGCAATTCTTTTTTTGTGATCGTATAATTAACTTCAGCTGGAGATAGATTTTTACTAACAAAGTAAATAACATAGTGCATTTGACTTTCTCTTTGTCCAAGAACTGCCCGAGGGCTGTGTCTGAGGCATTGATATAGATATGAAAAGGAAGGGACCAATTTGGTCCTCTTAATATAAGGGTAGTTGACAATTTATGTTTTAGAATTTCGAAAGATATTTGGCACTCATCATCCCACTTAAATTCGGCTTGTTTAGATAGTAATTTAGATAAAGGGGTAGCTAGGCTTGTGAAATTCAGAATGAATCTTCTATAGTAGCCAGCATGTCCTAAAAAGTTGTGGACTTCATTTTGTGAGGAAGGTATTCTGATTTGTGTGATGATATAAATCTTTGCTGGATCAACTCTCATTCCAGAACTGGAAATGTGATGTCCCAAAATAATACCTTCAGTGAGCATCATTTTTTATTTTTCATTACTTAAGGAAAGATTAGTTTCCTTACACCAAATCAATACTTTTCTAGACAGGCCAATGCTTCCTGGAAGTCTTGTCCATGTACTGTAAAGTCATCCATGTAGACTTCCACACAATCATTGGTCAAGTCAAAGAAAATGGCTAGGACAACTCTTTGAAAAGTGGCTGGGGCATTGCAAAGTACAAAAGGGAGCACCCTATAAGCATAGGTACCCCAAGGGTAGGTGAAAGTGGTCTTCTCTTGGTCTTCATATGCTATTTGTATATGGTTGTAACCACTAAACCCATCCAAGAACGAAAAATACTTCTTTCCAAACAAGGTATCCAACACCTGATCAATAAATGGTAAGGGGAAATAATCCCTATGGGTGGATTTGTTCAACTCGCGGAAGTCTACACATATACTCCACTTACCATTTTTCTTGGGAACTATGACAAGTGCAGATACCCATTGTCTGAAATGGGGTATATGAGATTGGCGAGAAGAAGTTTTTGCAATTCCTCTTTTACAATATCTTTAAGGGTTGGATTCATCCTTCGCTGAGGCTGTATAATTGGTCTGATTTGGTCATTAGTGTAGATATGATGTGTGCACGTGTCAAGGTGAATGCCTTTCATGTCTTCATAATCCCATGCAAAGGCATCAAATTGTCTTTGGAGCATTTCAATCACTTGCGTCTTTTGTTCTGGTTCCAAACTAGAGTTGATATACAAAGTTTTTCCAGGGGTAATCTCAACAAGTTCAGTAGTTTCTTCCTTATTTGAGGAGGCTAGTGATAAAGTATATAATTGAGTGATATCAGGGTGCCAAGTTTGTTGAAATTTAGAACTAAAAATATGTGACAATTCTGCAAAAGACCTTGGGTATTCAATGCAATTTGTGTCAGCCAAAAATAAGCTTAAGACTTGTTCATATGATTGTTCTTGTATTCCTCTTACTTGTTTGAGTGTTAACATAGGTCTGATGCAATCTTCCTCTCTATAAGGGTTTTCTAACCAAATAGGTATTTCCTGTGCCGGTTGGGCATGAGGGAAGAGAACAAGTTTTTGGCTATGTGGGACATTGGATATAGTCATCTCACAAGACCGACAACTGATAAAAGAATCTGTTGTGGCCAGCCAAGGGCAGCCAAAAACCACAGGGTGTCCTGGTTTGGAGGATGATTTAGAATAGATGACTAAAAAGTCTACTGGATATTCCTAAGAAGCTAGAGTGATTGTGACATCATCTAGACTTCCTGTAGGGGTAATGAATGACTTATCTGCCAACTCAATCATGGTTTGGGTTGGTCTTAAATGGTTGATTTGGATTTTTTTCATAGTGTCAAAAGGAATTACATTAATAAATGCACCCAAATCAATGAGTGTGTTTGGTAGAGAAATACCATTAATTTCAACAGTGACTACTAGGTTTCCAAGGTCATTATATTTGTATGGCATTTCAGAAATAAATTCAGATAATTGTCCCACCACCTGAACAAGGGGAGGTTCCTTCTTCTTCCTTCCTGTTTTCTTAATGCAAAGATCCCTTATTATTTTTGCATATATAGCGATATCCTTAATGTCTTGCAACAAAGGTATTTTTATACACACATTTCGTAATTCATCTTCTATATCTCTGTGCAAAGAAGGGTCGGGTTTCTTTACCAATAGTCTTTTGGGGTAAGGTGGGAGATTAATTTGTTGGGGTACTCATACAGACTGAGAAGTGATTGGAATAGGAGGAGAGCCCTCTTCTTTTCTAGGGGTGGTTTGATTGTTTTCTTCCTCAGAATGATTATCATTTTCTTCCTGAATTATTACTGCAGGATATGATTGGTTTACCACTTTACCCGATTGTAGTTGAATTTCATAGGTGGGAAAGGTTTGAACTTCTGTATTCTGCACAGGGTGGGTGGGTCGATTATTGGGTTCAGGGACTGGCTGGGCAGGGATTGTTGTTGGTCTCAGAGGATTGTGGGCAGCTTGATTTTGTGGTTGTTTATTGGCATTTATAGATACTTGTTGCTGTTGATTAGGGTTCAAGGGGGTTGTAAATTGATGTTGTATAGGATGTGGGAGTAAAGCTTGCATCTGTGGTGGGTTGAATCCAGGTAGTAATTGAGAAATGTTTACAGGGTACTGTGGATATGTAGGGTAAACATGGTTTCCATACATAGGTCCTCTCCAACCTTATTGCCAAGGTTGAGTTTGAGCTTGTTGAGGTGTCCATTGTGGATAGGTCATTGGGGAAGGACCCCATTGTTGTTGATATTGTGCATTAGAATCATAAAATGTATTGGGATTTTGGGCTCTCCAAGGTCTTCTGGAAGGGTATGCTTGTTCTTGTGGGACTCCTCCTACCCTATACATGGCTTGTAGCTCAAGTAAGGTTGGACACTCAGATGTGGTGTGTTCTAGTGTACAAAGACCAGAGATTTCTATGACATTTAATGGGCATTCTTTCTCACCGTGCTTCTTTCGGCATCTATGACAAAATATTGCTAAAGCAACCTCTTCTTCTTGTTTCTTTTTCAGTTTTAGAGTATCTAATTGGTTACTTATTATGCTAAAGATATCAGTTTTAAAGTTCTCCAATAAGTTTCCTAACTCAGTTTTGGTGACAGTCCCTAAGTTTTGTTCTGTATTTCTGCTAAAAGGATCTCTTGGACCTGTTGGAGCCACCTTTGTTTTTTTTTTTAGCCTTTTTTAAAGTTTATTTCTTAATTCTTGAAGTCGAAATTTGGTTTTTTCCTCTATTTCCCCCAAAATCTCAGAAGTCTCATCACGCAAGCAGCGATGGTTATCATACTCTTACGGCAATATTTATTTTTAATGGTTTAAATGAGTCTCCCCTTTTATACTTTAGGATGTCACTTGTCGAGAGTTATAAATCACATAGTTTACAATCCCCGACGAGCGAAACGATGAAATAGTTTTAAAGGTTTACCCAGGTCAGTACCGAGAGTAAATTTTTTATAAACCATAGTCAGGCACCGTCGGGATTTCGCGTCTCGGCATTTTCTCACTACAAAAGCCTAACTGTCGTAGCCCCGATAGCCAAAATCGTGAGACTCTTGTTTTAGTAATCCGGGTTAATGTTAAAGGTAAAATGTTTAGCCGTGGTTAAGCTCTGTCAGGAATTCGCAACTCGGCATGTTTTTCCATCAAAAGTTATACCCTCAAAGCTCCGAGTCGTGAACTCATGATGTAAATAAAAACGTGATTAATTAAACACTTAATCCGGTGTTATCTCCTAATTTAAATAAATCACGTCATCCCGATCTCGCAAGTTTGCGAATCGACACACGCTCCTCCCAGACGCTATACCTTCGAAGTCCCGAGTCGTAAAGTCGTGATATAAATAAAAATATGATTAATTAAACATTTAATCTTGATTACGTTCTTGCTTAACTCAATCTAATCATCGCAGTCTCGGGTTTTAGGGGGTTCGAAGGGTTAGAGTGAAAACTCTCGATAAGGCGAACGCCAAAAGATTGATTAAAGTCTAAGAAAGACTAATTAATTAAACCAAGCCCGCGTAATTAGTGTTTTAATACGACCAATAATATGCACAGTCCACGAGGTAATTTCAAATTTTCCTTGCACCAACTTATGTTACGAACCATCGAAATTTATGACATTAATTGGAAATGAGGTGAAGCGACAAGTAAGGATGTGGTTTTTATTACTAAATCTACATTTAAGGATGATTTGACAGTTCTGTTCCTGAGGACGACCAAGTCTTAAATGGTCGAAGATATAAATCTTTTATTTGTTGTCACAAAATTTATTTCTATTCTACGCAGAGAAAATTTTTCTCAAGCAAACTAATTTCTGTATGTATACATATTTTTATCGCAGAAGAGCTAAAGCGGAATCCCCCATTATGGCCCCGCAAAAAGCGTCTAAAGCCAATGTTGAGGTTGCAGGACAAGGTTCAGACAACGTTTCTGATACTTCACCTCGAAGTATTGACTCTGTCAGGACCTAGTCATATATTTCTGAGGTTCTACAGTCCAAATTGGTAGATTGTTTGGATGATTCCAGTGACAATGAAAAGGATGACATGGTCACCAAATATAATACCGTCGTCCAGGCTAAAATACATAAAGTAGTGGCCAGGCCACGTCTTCTCCCTTACTACGATATGGTCCGATGAGAATTAGACCATGTGGATATACCAACCAAAACTATTGTCAACGAACAGAGAGTCACCATTGGGACTTTCAGACCAGAACAATTACAGGCTATGTACAAGTTGCCAACTACGTCAAACTTCACATACAATGCAGAGTTTTTGGAGAATTTTAAACAAAAGGAATGTGTGCAATATGACAAGAGTCTATCTAATTTAATCAAGGATTGGGTTTTGCACCCTGCGAAATTCAGAGCAGACAATAATGGGGTCTATTCCATATCTTCTTTGGAACCACATTTCAAATATATACCTATGATGACCAACAGATTATATGGGAGAGAGGACACCGTGCATTTCTTCCTCCAGTGGGTGCCTCTCATACATACCATCGTCGAAGGTTGTTCTTTCGACTGGGCTAAACTATTGTCTGATAGTTTGAACAGTCGGGTTACAGAATATCAAGCACAGAGGGCGAGCGGGAAAACCACTTCATTCTTTATGTTTGTGTATATCATGGATGCAGTGTGTTTCGTAACACCTTTTCCCTTAATGAGCTAGAACTGGACTCCAGCAGAGGTTGAGCCCATCTACGTCTACCATGCAAAGCTTTGGGAAAACAAAGCTTCAAATTTTGTGTATGAAATTTTTAACTGGGTAATGGTACCGTTGCATGTCACTATCTTCAGCCTCCCACCACCCAGGATCTCAGACAGTATCACGGTAAATCTGAGCAATATAGCCGACTGGTATGTGGAAGCATAATTTTCATATCTTAGGGTTTTCGGCGCTTCTGTTCCTCCACATGCCTTACCATTATTCATACCCGATAGGCTAGCTTGTCGTGAGATCGCCAGGAAAACCGTACTCAGTGGCATAAGCAAGGAACTTAAGGGATATTCTAAGAAGGTATGGCCACCATTTCCTATTCATTTAAATTCCTATTCTTTGTTAGATTTCGAGCATGCTAAAGCTGAGGCAGCATCCCTCGAGGACATTAAACTAGTTCATATTGAATTCAAGAAGCATGATCCACACAGGATCGTGAGAAATCACTTAGCTAGTTGTGGACTTAAAATATTCGAGCACGGAAATTCACCCCTGGATGAAATTTTTCGAGGCACAAGATCTTATGCCGAGGTTTTGGCTTGGATACAAGCCCTAGCACCCGAAGAGAGGGCCGATGTTTTAAAACTCCAAGAACATCGTCAGAGTTGTCTTCCCCTAGTATTGTGGGGTGAGAATCCAATGATAGCAGAGGTGCAGCAAACAGAAGTTGAAGGCTCCAAAGTCTCAGCGCCCAGCCGAGAAAAACACTAAGACAAGGAAGAACAAACTGAGGGCCCGAAACAAGAAATAAAGACTCCCAATCTGTCGAAAACGCTGAACCCAGTTGTCACTATGGGCCAATCATCTAAGTAGATCAGAAATCCCATCTCCTCTATTACCCCCCTACAGTCCACAAAAGGAGCACAGACGTCGATTGGATTTTCGGCGAAGAATTAAGACCTATAACTATGGAGGAGCTTCCTCCAAATGAATTATTTTTTGATAAAAAGAGAAAAGTTGTGGTAAAAAGAGAATCCTATCAAGAAGCAAGATCAGTGGCCAAGAAATTTAAGGTGTTGATTGACGGGAAAGATATGAAGAAAGAAGAGTTCGCGACTGAAATAGCAGGAACATTGGGAGCATTTCCTACAGAAAATCAATACTCGGTCGGTGTGTTAAAGAATCAATTGAAGCGGAAGAATCGCCTAATCAAAATGTTGGAGGCTAAATTATCCATCGCATAGTAAGCTACCAAAAATCAGGCAAACATAGGAATAGAACAGGCGAGGATAGTTGATAAAAGAGAGATCGAACAACTCAAATATGATTTTGGAAAAGCAGAGTTGGCCTTCACGACCAGCCAAATTCAGGTGGGCCAACAAGGAGATTGTATAGAATAGCTACAATCCAGGTTAGAATTCGCCAAAATCCAGGCTATCAATTTCGGGATATTTCAATCCCAGGCTATGGAAATTCGGAGCAGAATTTATGTAGCTCAGCGAAGCTTACTTACTAAGGTGGAGACTGTTCAGAACAATCTCATACTTATTGATCAAGTATCTGAAAATCTATCTATCAGAGAAAGTGAACTTGGAGCGATGAGGGTTGCATTCCAAGGAGCTGTAATAGCTGCGACAAATGGAGAAGCAGGAAGTAGTTCCAGGTTTTCTATCCCTGAACAAACCCGAGGCAATATTTTACTGAAAGAATGGGAGCATTGCATATCAGAAGGAAAACATCAAGCCAAGAAGTTAAGGAAATCCTATGAAGAGGTTTTCGGTGCCATAGACGAAAGTATGTTGGGCATAGATGGCGAAATAAATGTCGACACACTAGGCCAAATGAATATAGCAAAATTGTTACTCGATATAAATGAGGATGAAGGAAAAGATTCGACCGAAATTTCACAAATAAAACAGGTAGACATAGTTCAAATAGACAGATGGCTGATTAAGCCAAGTATACAGTTATGCACCATTGGGACCCAAGGTCGACAGATGGAAGAAAAGTTGCCACAATTGGTAAAGTATTGTTATACTTTTGAAGCCAATTGTCAAGCGGAACCTTCCAGGTTGATATCTCGATTGGTAGAAAGATGTGTCACCTATACTGAGCAGGTGAAGGGACAAGGTTTTGGTACCAAATAAAGATAGAGATAAAAACATTAAGGATTGATCTTCTTCTTGTTGTAACTGAAGACCCTGGAATGATTGAAATTCCATCATATGTAAATCTGTATAAATATACAATAGAAAGAAAGAAAAAAGGTTGGACCCTTTTGGGTCGATTGTAATAGAGGTGTTCTCCCCTAAGAATCAATATAAAGAAAATCCAAAGATTCTCGATTATGTCACGACTGTGTTATGAGTTTGTTTCCTTGTATTTCATATTTAATTTCATTTCATATATGTATCTGATGAATGTTTCGCTATAACTTAGTAAAACTTCTACTGTAGTGAATCAATTTTAGTTTTCTATATTGTTTACCATTTTTCCTCTGTATTACCTATCAACAGGTACAAGACCAGTGAACATTTTATATTTCTATATATATTTCATGCTTCATCAGATTTTTTCTTTATCTTTTTCTTCTTCTGTTTACAAGTGAGATTCTCCCTTGATAGGAGCCTCACATAATAGACAGCTTAATGTTTTCTTACACCTCATACACATTTATCAAAATATAACTCATTTACAGGAAAGGGCCTTTGGTTTGTGCCACATATTCACTACTAGAGCTATAAACTCTCCTTTATACGACCGAAATCGAGACAACATCTCAAAAAATCTTGAAACTTTTCTCATTTCTCTGTTCCTCTATGATTGTCCATGTGACTAGACAACCTAATATCAAACTTGGACTATCATACCAAACACATATCGCCTTGAATATTTTCGATATTATTATTAAAACAACCACTACATGGGTAGAACTTGAAGGTTCATGGGCTTCGATTGAAAGGGACATAAACATCCAGGAACAGTTGGAAGCTAGACAACGACAACCTAGAAATCAACCCAAGCTTCCCTTGCCGAAGGTTGACACTTCTTCCTTCTTTACCCCTTACTCACTTTCGGATGCCTAGACATTGTACTTCTAAGCCTTAAGTACAGACTCTAGAATAACATATTATTGGCGTCGTTGCCGGGGACCGAAGTTACGAAATGTTTTTCCCTGGGAAAATGACATTTTTTCGTTGAAAGTTTCACCCTTTGATAGTGAACAAAGAGTGAGCACCTTTTAAAGGATTTCTAATCTTTCACTTGGCGACTCCACGAATAATAAACTAACATCCGGTCGAAGGAATACCAGGAAAAACCCAGATGGTAAATAGACCACACCCGTTACCGATCCTGAGAAGATTTTAAAGGCAAGAAGCTCTCTTAAGCCAACCTCTGCAGTCTATCAGCTTAAATACCCACAACTGAAGACGAAGATTTCTTCTGAACCTTCAACTTCAAGCAGTCCTCTTTTCAACACTAAATATCTAACATCAACCTTCTTCGAAGTTAGAGGTGAAATCCGTCAGACATCACCCTTAGTACACAGAGGAAAAATGCCTACCGAAAATTTGTCAACAGTTGATATACCATCGAATCTCCAGTTAAATTTCGCGACCTCACCCAGTCTCGAAGAATATATTGCACCCTCAAATTCCACGCCCGTTGGTTCCCTTGATTACATCTCTTGCAAATCTGAGGAGCCAAGCCCTCACATTCCTTACCACTCATCCTTAGGTTTTTCGCCCCACGCAGAAACTAAAGAATCACTTTTAATTTTCGATAACCCCCTTTACAACTTTCCACTAATATCGATGGCAGGCGTCGGAGGAGGAGGTGGAGGTGTTGTCGGAGGAGGAGGTGGGGGTGCTCCTGGGGGAGGAGCTAGAGGTCAAGGGCCTTTTCCTCCCCCCAGAGTGTTCGCTAAAGTGGTAGCGAGATACTCCCCTTTGGTCTTGCGTGTTCCTCTACATGACCTTCCTGAGAATTATATAAAAAATTTGCCAAAATTTACCGGGGAAGGAGATCTGACCATAGCCGAACACATAAACTCCTAGCACTACCTTTAGTTCCGGTCAAAATTGAAGCCCCTTTTCAGCAATGGGGGCTAGAATTTATAGGCGAGATTAATCCCAATTCTAGCACCCAACACAAATGGATTTTAACTGCCACAGACTACTTTACAAAATGGGTGGAAGCTATTCCAGCCAAAAGGGAAACTAACTTGGTGGTAATGGATTTCTTAGAAGACAATATTTTGTCTAGATTTGGCTGCCCCCGAAAGATAGTCACAAATAATGCCCAAGCCTTCAAATCTATGGCTATGATCAACTTCTGCTAAAAGTATAATATCGTTCTTGTCCATTCCATGGTGTATTACCCCTAAGGAAATGGATTGGCCGAGTCGTCTAACAAGAGCTTGATCAATATAATCAAGAAAGTGTTGGATGAAAACAAAATGTCTTGGCATGTGCATTTAAAATACACCTTGTGGGCAAATCGCATAGGCACTAAAAAGTCTATCGGTGTTTCCCCTTTTCAGATGGTGTATGGGACAGATGCGGTGTTACCTATAAATCTAGCGCTTCTCGTGATGAAATTATGGCAAGATCAGAAAGAAGAACCTAATCATGTCACCAGAAGGATAAATCAGCTAATTGAGGTTCAACAGCATAAGGTCGAAGTATAGGAAAGGTTGCAGAAGTACCAAGATGACATGAAAGCATTATTCGATCGTAAGGCAAAGGACATGGATTTCCTCCCAGGTGATTTAGTATTAAGGTGGGATGCAAGGTGGGAAGAAGAAGAAAAACATAGTAAATTCAATCACCTTTGGTATGGGCCATTTAGAGTCTTATCTCTCGAAGGAAAAAATTCTTTCCTACTAGAAAATATAGACGGTGAAATTCTCAACGCCCCTGTCAACGGGTGTTATCTGAAGCATTATATGAAATAAGTAGTCGCCAAAATAAATAAATAAATATATATATATATATATATATATATATATATATATATATATATATATATATATATATATATATATATATATATATATAATTTTTACATATATATGAATATACAATGTTTCATTACGCATGCTATTTTGTTTTTCTTTTTCTTTCATAAATTTTCATAGGTAAGTCTATTTTCAATATGAGCAAGCTTAGTCAAAATTGTTTTTAGAATTAAAGATGCGGATTTTTTTACAGTCGACACCTTTAAAAAATGAAACCTTGACACTTTTCATATTCCCCTTTTCAGGATTCTGGCTATAAACAAAACGAGCGGAAGGAGTAAATAGAAAATGGTATATCGGGAAATAAATTGGCTTAAACAGGTGATGAAAAAGATTTTCGACATTTTAAAAGGAAAGTGAACTGCTGAGGTAAAGATAAGATTTCCTAAAAATATTTATTTTGAAGAGCCCTTAAAGGAAACCAAGATGACCTACCAAGATACAGTAATATCGTCTGAACCAATAAATAAAAGGACATCTATCTATACTAGATTCCAAGGTTGGGCGTTTACGAAAAAGTAAGACGAAATAAATGAGTCACACAAAGTAAAGCATCTCCAAAGAAGTAAATTATTACATTGTAGTTCCGCAAATCAATTATATTGAAAAACCCAAAAGTTAGTTTTGAGTTTCTTGATCCTTGTTTTTCAGTCTACAGGTCTCTATCCATCACCCTTCCTCCTGTTTTCAAATTTACCTTTTTGAAAAACCAACATCTTTGTGGGTTTGCATACATAAGGAGAAAAGATTACGTTTCAACCTTGAAATCTTCACAGCTGATTGTGGAAAGTGAGTTGGTCTTCAAAAACTCCTCAGTCTCTTACTAAACAAAATTTATGCATAGGTTGATCCTGACTTTTCTAGGTCCTTCAATAGTTTCAAAGGATTGAGGCTTGCTCAAATAGAAAACCCCCAAAAATAAATTTTCCCTTTTTCCCTGTGAACGAAGGTGTTGTGAAAGTTAAGGGAAGGTTGGTATCGAGTAATCAAAGTAAGTTGACATACCTATAATGAAAAATACTACACAGATATCAGCCCTCATACAAACTGATTTCCCCCACTTCGTGCTCTAAAAAGAAAATTATAAGACAGATGGTGAAAGGAAATTAAGAAATGATTGCCCCCATCTGGTCCAAAAGACAATGAAAGGAAATTCATAAATGATTGCCCTCGTCTCAATATTTAAATTCATAAGTATATTTCTAAGTGGTGAAAGGAAATTTAGTAAAAAGGGCCAGACAACTTCACCGAGGTACTGAACAGGCTCGCTGGTAGTGAAGCAATATCTGAGATATCTGTAAGGCTGTTATACGTGAATATCACTCTGCTCTGGTAACCAATTTTTTCAAGACCCGATCTACATCCCAAGTTCGGACAGGGCTTCCTGATTAAAAGTATATAATTTGTTTCTTTTGATGTAAGCCAATAGCCACAAGATCTGTTGGGTCTCCTAGAACTGTTTTGATTGTCTTAATGAAGACCTGAATTTGGTAACGAGAAGGAGAAAGTCGTGAAAGGGACTACAACTAAGTTTAAAAATTATTTGAGTTTTGAAAAGCTTTTCACATGTAAAAAATGAGGTCTCTTTCCCCCTCTGTATCCTTTTCCTAGGAACCTTTTCACTGGATTAAAGCCATTGACTCCATTTACCCAATATAGGCACGTGGTCTACTATTCTTCCCGTCTTGTAGGAAAATGAGATCCCTAGTTGGAGCCTATGTTGGAGCCACCTTTTTTTTTTTTATCCTTTTTTAAAGTTTATTTCTTAATTCTTGAAGTTGAAAGTTGGTTTTTTCTTTTATTTTCCCCAAAATCTCAAAAGTCTCATCACACAAGCAACGATGGTTATCATACTCTTAAGGAAAGATTTAATTTTAATCATTTAAACGAGTCTCCCCTTTTATACTTCGGGATGTCATTTTTCGGGAGTTATAAATAACATAGTTTACAAGCCTCAACGAGCAAAACGACGAAATAGTTTTAAAGGTTTACCCAGGTCAGTACCGAGAGTAAAGTTTTTCTAAACCACAGTTAGGCACTGTCGGGATTTCGTGTCTCGGCGTTTTCTCACTACAAAAGCCTCACCGTCGTAGCCCCGATAGTTGAAACCATGAGACTCTTGTTTTAGTAATCCGGGTTAATGTTAAAGGTAAAAAGTTTAGCCGTGGTTAAGCTCTGTTGGGAATTCGCAACTCAGCATGTTTTTCCCTCAAAATCTATACCCTCAAAGCCCCGAGTCGCGAACTCGTGAGGTAAATAAAAACATGATTAATTAAACACTTAATCCAGTGTTATCTCCTAATTTAAATAAATCACGTCATCTCGATCTTGCAAGTTCGTGAATCGGCACACGCTCCTCCCAGAGGCTATACCTTCGAAGTTCCGAGTCGTGAAGTCACGATATAAATAAAAATATGATAAATTAAACACTTAATCTTGATTAAGTTCTTGCTTAACTCAATCTAATCATCGCAGTCTCGGGTTTTAGGGGGTTTGAAGGGTTAGAGTGAAAAATCCCGATAAGGCGAACACCGAAAGATTGATTAAAGTCTAAGAAAGTGTAATTAATTAAACCAAGCCCGCGTAATCAGTGTTTTAATATGACCAATAATATGCACAGTCCACGAGGTAATTTCAAATTTTCCTTGCACCAACCTATGTTACGAACCACTGAAATTTATGACATTAATTGGAAATGAGGCGAAGCGACAAGTAAGGATGTGGTTTTTATTACTAAATCTACATTTAAGGATGATTTGACTGTTATGTTCTTGAGGAGGACCAAGTTTTAAATGGTTGAAGATATAAATCTTTTATTTGTTGTCACATAATTCATTTCTATTCTACACAGAGCAAACTTTTCTCAAGCAAACTAATTTTTGTATGTATACATATTTTTATCGCAGAAGAGCTAAAGCAGAATCCCTCATCATGGCCCCGCGAAAATCAGCTAAGCTAATGTTGAGGTTGCAGGACAAGGTTCAGACAACATTTCTGATACTTCACCTCAAAGTATCAACTTTGTGAGGACCTGGTCATATATTTCTGAGGTTCTATAGTCTGAATTGGTAGATTGTTCGGATGATTCCAGTGACAATGAAAAGGATGACATGGTCACCAAATATAAGACCGTCGTCCAGGTTGAAATGAATAAAGTAGCAGCCAGGCCACGTCTGCTCCCTTACTACGATATGGTCTAGTGGGCATTAGACCATGTGGATATACCAACCAGAACTATCATCAACGAACATAGAGTCACCATTGGGACTTTCAGACCAGAACAATTATAGGCTATGTACAAGTTGCCAACTACGTCAAACTTCACATACAATCCAGAGTTTCTGGAGAATTTTAAATAGAAGGAATGTGTGCAATACGACAAGAGTCTATCTGATTTAATCAAGGATTGGGTTTCACACCCTGCAAAATTCAGAGCAGACAGTAATGGGGTCTATTCCATCTCTTCTTTGGAACCACATTTCAAATATATAGCTATAATGACCTGCAGATTATATGTGAGAGAGGACACCGTGCATTTCTTCCTCCAGTGGGTGCCTCTAATACATACCATTTTCGAAGGCTGTTCTTTCGACTAGGCTAAACTATTGTCTGACAATTTGACCAACCAGGTTATAGAATATCGAGTGCAGAGGGCCAGCGGGAAAACCGCTTCATTCTTTATGTTTGTGTATATCATGGATGCAGTGTGTTTCGTAACACCTTTTCCCTTAATGAGTTGGAGCTAGACTCTAGCAGAGGCTAAGCCCATCCACGTCTACCATGCAAAGCTTTGGGAAAACAAAGCTTTAGATTTCATGTATGAAACTTTTAACTGGGTAATGGTACTGCTGCATGTCACTATCTTCGGCCACCCACCACCCAGGATCTCAGACAATATCATGGTAAATATAAACAGTATAGCCGACTGGTACGTGGAAGAATAATTTTCATATCTTAGGGTTTTCGGTGCTTATGTTCGTCTGCATGCCTTACCATTATTCATACCCGATAGGATGGCTTTTCGTGAGATCGCCAGGAAAACTGTACTCAGTGGCGTAAGAAAAGAACTTAAGGGATATTCTAAGAAGGTATGGCCATTGTTTGCTATTCATTTAAATTCCTATTATTTGTTAGATTTCAGGCATGCTAAAGTTGAGGCAACAGCCCTGGAGGACATTAAACTGGTTCATATCAAATTCAAGAAGCACGATCCACACAGGATCGTGAGCAATCACTTAGCCAGTTGTGGACTTAAAAGATCCGAGCACGAAAATGCACCCCCAGATGACTTTTTCCGAGGAACGAGATCTTATGCCAAGGTTTTGGCTCGGATATAAGCCCTGGCACCTAAAGAGAGGGACGATGTTTTAAAATTCAAAGAACATCGCCAGAGTTTTCTTCCCCCAGTATTGTGGGGTGAGAATCCAATGACAGTAGAGGTGTAGAAAATAGAAGTCGAAGGCTCCAAAGTCTCAGCACCCGACCGAGAAAAACACCAAGACAAGGAAGAACAAACTGAGGGCCAGAAACAAGAAATAAAGACTCCCAATCCCCCGAAAAATCTATCCGCAGTTGTCACTTCGGGCCAATCATCTAAGCAGATCGGAAATCCCATCTCCTCCATTACCCCCCTACAGTCCACTAAAGGGGCCATAGACGTCGATTGGATTTTCAGCGAAGAATTAAGACCTATAACTATGGAGGAGCTTCCTCCAAATGAATTCTTTTTTGATAAAAAGAGAAAAGTTGTGGTAAAAAGAGAATCCTATCAAGAAGCAGGATCAACGGCCAAGAAATTTAAGGTGTTGACTGATGGGAAAGATATGAAGAAATAAGAGTTCATGACTGAAATAGAAGGAACATTGGGAGCGTTTTCTACAACAAATCAATACTCGATTGGTGTGTTAAAGAATCAATTGAAGCGGAAGAATCGCCTAATCAAAACGTTGGAGGCTAAATTAGCCATCGCAGGAAGCTGCCAAAAATCAGGCAAACATAGGAATAGAACAGGCGAGGATAGCTGATAAAAGAGAGATCGAACAACTCACAGATGATTTTGGACAAGTAGAGTTGGCCTTCATGACCAACCAAATTCAGGTGGACCAGCAAAGAGACTGGATAGAACAACTACAATCTAGGTTAGAATTCGCCAAAAGCCAGGCTATCAATATCGGGATATATCAATCCCAGGCTATGGAAATTTAGAGCAGAATTTTTGTAGCTCAGCGAAGCTTACTTACTAAGGTGGAGACTGTTCAGAACAATCTCATACTTATTGATCAAGTATCTGAAAATCTATCTATCAGAGAATGGGATGTTGGAGCGGCGAGGGTTTCATTCCAAGAAGCTGTAATAGCTGTGACAAATGGGGAAGTGGGAAGTAGTTCCATGTTTTCTATCCCTGAACAGACCTGAGGTAATATTTTACTGAAAGAATGGGAGCGCTGCATATTGGAAGGAAAACAACAAGCCAAGAAGTTAAGGAAATCCTGTGAAGAGGTTTTCAGTGCCATAGAGGGAATTCTGTTGGGCATAGATGGCAAAATCAATGGCGACACACTAGGCCAAATGAATATAGAAAAATTGTTACTCGATAGAAATGAGGATGAAGGAAAATATTCGACCGAAATCTCACAAATAACACAGGTAGACATAGTTCAAATAGACAGATGGCTGATTAAGCCAAGTATACAGTTATGCACCGTTGGCACCCAAGGTTGACAGATGGAAGAAAGGTTGCCACAATTGGTAAAGGATTGTTATACTTTTGAAGCCAATTCTCAAGTGGAACCTTCCAGGCTGATATCTCGATTGGTAGAAATATGTGTCACCTATATTGAGGAGGTCAAGGGACAAGGTTCTGGTACCAAATAAAGATAGAGATAAAAAAATGAAAGGATTGATCTTCTTCTTGTTGTAACTGAAGACCCTGGAATGATTGAAATTCCATCATATGTAAATCTATATAAATATACAATAGAAAGATAGAAAAAAGGATGGAACTTTTTGGGTCGATTGTAATAGAGGTTTTCTCCCCTAAGAAATAATATAAAGAAAATCCGAAGATTCTCGATTCTGTCACGACTGTGTTATGAGTTTGTTTCCTTGTATTTCATATTTAATTTCATTTCATATATTTAACTTCTACTGTAGTGAATCAATTTTAGTTTTTATATTGTTTACTATTTTTCCTCTGTATTGGCTATCACCAGGTACAAGACCAGTGAACATTTTAGATTTCTATATATATTTCATGCTTCATAAGATTTTTTCTTTATCTTTTTCTTCTTCTGTTTACAAGTGAGATTCTCCCTTGATAGAAGCCTCACATAATAGATAACTTAATGTTTTCTTACACCTCATACACATTTATCAAAATATAACTCAGTTACGGGAAAGGGCCTTTGGTTTGCACCACATCTTCACTACCGGAGATATAAACTCTCCTTTATACGATCGAAATCGAGACAGCATCTCAAAAAATCTCGAAACTTTTCTCATTTCTCTATTCCTCTATGACTATCCCTGTGACTAGATAGCCTACTATCGAACCTAGACTATCAGACCAAACACATATCACCTTGATTATTTTCAATATTATTACTACAACAACCACTACATGGGTAGAACTCAAACGTTCATGGGCTGCGATTGAAAGGGACATAAACATCTAGGAATAGTTGGAAGCTAGACAACGACAACCTAGAAATCAACCCTAGCTTCCCTTGCCGAAGGTTGACACTTCTTCCTTCTTTACCCCTTACTCACTTTCATATGCCTAGACACTGTACTTCTAAGCCTTGAGTACAGACTCTGGAGTAATAGGACCTTTGCCTATTTTAGCTTGTCCTCTTGAGTATCTCCTACAATAATATACAATTTCTAAAAAAGGCTTTTGGTGTACATCTCCTGAACTCAACAAGTTTAAAACTTCTATGCAATCATCCCTAAGACCTTTCAAGAATACAGTTCTTACTACAACTGGGTATATGGTGAATAATTTTGACTTCTAATAGTTGTATAATAACCTTTCTAGGTAGTCTTTAGGACTTTCATCTTCTGTTTGCTGCATTTTAAAAATGTAGTTTTTAGCATTATCCTTACAATAGTCTTGGTATTTTCGTAAAAATGTGTCTTTCATTTGATCCCAGGAGAGGATTTTATTGTCTCCTAATCTCATGAACCATCTTAAGGCTGAATCTTGTTGGACAACTGAGAGGGGGGGGGGGGTGAATCAGTTGTTACCGTGCTTAAACAATTATGCTTCTTTTAAACTCTTTGCAGAAATATTGAATGATGATCACAATAATGCAGGGAAATAAACAATGGCACATTCAACATCAGTCACATATATGAGAAACACAGAG
>ML793576.1:98089-116105 GCA_009831015.1 Picea engelmannii
TCCAGCACCAACTGGATGGAAGCACCAACTTCCAATCATACAGGCAACCAACCTGTATAATAGAGAACAATAGTTCTCCCTTGCACCACCTTGCCACCCTAGTTTCTCTAGTTGCAACCAGATGGAAGATACAACTCCCTGTGTTCAAGCACCCACTTGAACCTATGAGGACAACAATCCTCCCTAGCACCTCCCTTCCACCCTGAAATATAAATCTTTGCTACTGAAACTTATTACAGTGATATAATGTTCAACAATGGCTTACCATACTCATCACTGTTCTGCTACATTTCGTTGCTCTGTCTACCTCATTGCCTTCCTGCACACATGAATTACACTGTCTATTCTTCTGTTTTTTATTCTCTTTACGCCATGTCCATTCACTACACAGTTCCTCTTCTGTTCAATTCAGCTGATACACTCTCCTCCTTCTTCACACATGAATCACCTTCAACAACAACAACCACAACAACTCCAACAGCAACAACAACTCCATCTCTTCTCTGTACCATGTACTTATAGCTTATGTGCCCCTTGTGCATTCAATGCGTGCAATCCCTCTGCATACTCACACTGCACCGATATCCTCCACCTCTCGAGTGCTCTGCCTGATCATCATGGTAACTCTTTAGCTTCTATGGTGGTTTCCCATGCGTTCAACATCACTGGGTGTTATGCTGAGATTCCTCAGCCTCTCTGGTAGTTGAGACTCTTTGTCTTCTCTGGCATAGTCGAGCTTATCCTTTCTATTTTAGTTACAGGCTCCAACTCTCATCTAGCTATCAATTTCCTCCACGAATCATCTTCATTCCACTAGCAGATTCCTTGTAACTCTTCAACTCCTCTGGAAATCACACATAAGTTTCTTCTCATCCTTTGGTAGAAACCATCAATGGTTTCTAGTAGTTACACTGTGAGGATCAATATTAGCCCTTCGATCATGCTCATGTTCACCTCCATCGTTCGATTAATTGTGAAGGGTATTGTCGTTATTTTCCTGTTTCGAACTTTCAAAATTCGGATATTCTGCGATGAGACATCTTGAGTCTCCATGTCATGAGCTCCGAAAAGGAGCTTGGATACTGTATCTCCCTCCTCTACGTGACCACAGGTGGTGACCACCAGTTACACCGACAATTCATCTTTTTCGGTATTTCAACATTCGTATGATCCAGTGTCTCGACACTCCTAGATGCAATCCCCAAAATTCTGAGGCAGAGCTCATCTGCACTAGGTCCTTCCTCCACGTTACCACACGTAGTGACCAAAGGCTGTGCTAAAAGTTGTTGCGAACTCATGATATTCATCGACCCTGATCAACGGTCCATGATCTCGATGAATCAATGGTCTAGATATTTTCGTGATCTCACATCTCGCTAGTCCTTAGATGGAGGTTCTCGTCACTCCCAGTCGCGATAGGGGAAACTCCAAGATGGAGCTAGAGAAATGGTCCAAAATCTTTATGTATTGACGGTCCATATCTCTTTCTGAATTCGCATCTCGTAGTTCTTGTGATGAAGGGTCTCATCACTCCAAGTCATGATAGCCGAGACTCCAAGATGGAGTCTTTGTGGTGCGTTGATATTTCGCCACATGTCATCTTGATCCAACGGACCACAACTATCATATCCACCTTGTAGCTTCACCATATCTAATGGCTATTGGTCCTTCGTAGTTCCCCCAGATCCTACGGCCCAGATCTTCTCACGATTTCTCCACTTCGCCATGTGAGTTCTCGACACCTTCAAGTCCCGATCTACGAAACTCCGTAAAGAAGTCGTATCAACGGTCCAGATCACATCTTTATCTCATGGTTGCAATTACGTCGTGATTTCACATATCGCGATATCGGGTAATATTCTTTGACATATTCAACACTCGATCCTCGAAACCCCGAAAGGGACTTGGATCAACGGTCCAGATTCTATCTTGATTCAATGGCTGCGATTAAGTCACGATTTTGCATATCGAGAAATCGGGATTCCTGTGGATGATATTACTTGACATATCTAACTCTCGATCTGCGAAACTCTGAAATGGACTGGGAGTAAGGTCCAGATCAAACCTTGATCTGAAGGCTCAGATTAAGACATGATTCTGCATATCGCGATTTCAGGATTCTTGTGGTTATTATTTTTTGACATCTTCAACTCTCGATCCGTGAAACTCCGAAATGGAGTTGGATCAACGGTGAAGATCACATCTTGATCTACATTGAGATATGACGGGCATCGGGAATTCAGGATGGGATGCAACGATCACTGACGCTTCTCCTCCCGAGCTTACTCATCCTCCTTACTTGGAAGAATTTCTAAGTGTCAAGGACCTCGAGCTTTGATCCGCCTGATATCCTGAGTACGCTATCTCTCTTGAGCTTTAGCAGTGAGTTAACCTCATCCCTGATGCAGACCCACGCACTACATTTGACTTTGCGCTAATTCCTCCTGAGCTTACTTTGTTCCTGTTTTTCCATCGATGCACACTCTGATCCTACCATCAATGACAAGATCATTTTTCCTATTAAACCTGCCAACAATCCTCTGCACTATCTCTTCTGAACTTATTGAGCTTGCTCTGCAGCTTCTTCCTAAAATACTTCTGATGCCCATCTGTTACATTCTTTATGTACTCATGCCATATTCACTACTGTTCTTCCCATCAATGACAAGCATACGCTGCCTGTTAAACATTTGCCAACAATATCCCCCTTCGGCATTGATGGCAAAAAATGCACCCAGATTCTTTTCTCCCCCTTTGACATCAATGTCAAAGAGAACATGCTCCCCCTGAGATGTGGTAGTATGTTTAGGAGGTATCAGATATTCAACCAACACAAACTCCCCCTGATGGGATGGACTCTCTTACTTGAGGCCTGTGGAATATTTGTATCTAAACCAGAGTCTTCTCTTTCTGATTCTTGGACCTGTTCATCTTCAGCTTCCGTTGTATCCTCTGTAGAATACTCAAAATTTCTCACCTATCTTACTAGGACTTCTTCAACAACCTTTTCTTCTCATAACTGGATGGCTCCCCCTGTCACTGTTCTCTCTCTGCTTCTGACTGTTTTCCCTTTTTGTTCCTAAAAGGTTATCTTTCCTTGACAGGGTCTTTCCTCTTGTTATCTCTACAGGATGTCATGTATCTCATTTTGTAAAACAAAATGTTGTTTTTGAAGATGTTGCTGTCCTACTGAAACACTGTGTAATTGTAGCTCATGCATTTCAAACAACCCTTGGATCTCCCCATTGATTCTCATCAATTTCTATTACTGCAATTTCATTTTTCTTCCATGATGCATACAATCCAAGGATTTTATGACTATATTCAATCATAGGAAAAAAATGCTACAACCAATCTCATACCTTCTTTTATTTTTCATAGACAAAGGACCTGTATCAGGTTTCTTAGGAGTACTGATTTCTTCCTTGTTGTATTCAATACCAGATTTGTAATTTGGTGATCTCTGACTGTCCAAGATCTTATCCAGGGTCATGGACTTGTTTAAGAACTTGCTTTGGGTGTTTTCCTTTTCAACCTTCAAGACTTCTGCTTCCAGCTTATGACATGGTTCTTCTCCTACTTCATCCATGGGGTAAATGCTAAGTGAACATGCTTTTATTGTATCTGAATCTTCTTCTTTACTTGCAGGGGAGGACTCAATTTCAACATCATTAATTTTCTTTATACTTTTATTCACCACTTGTCCTGATTTTATATTTACCTTACATTCTTTGGATGTGAGCACCTCTTCACTGCCTCTGTCACATTTTTGACTTGTACTAAGCAAATTATGTTTCAGACCATCCACAAGCAGAACGTACTGGGCATCTCCTTTGTCATTACTCAAACTCATCATCCCTCTATCCTATATTTTACCTAGTTCATCATTTTCAAGGATCACATTTCCTGTTTTGCTTTTACTTATGGAAAGTAGCTTATCCTTGTATCCATTCATGTGCTTGGAACATCCACTGTCTATATTCCCATAGGCCTTTTGTTTTTGATTTGAAAGTGCTTGACCACATTTTTCACTATATTTCCTTTTCCATGTGCTGGCCTTTCTATCTAAGAACTTTATCCTTGGGTCTGCTTTGTAATTCTTCAGACGGTAGTTTTCCACTTTGTGGCAAAATTTGTGAAAGTTATAGAATTCAATATCATTGTTCAATAGGTCAAACTTGTTGTTGCAACATTGTCTACTCATTGATTGTTTATTAATCCTTGACCTCCTCAATTGCATGTCTCTAGACTTAATTTGGCAATTTGAAATATGTGATGGTTTGTTACTTTGCTGTATCATTCTTTGTTGTGGAAGATATTTATTCCTTGGAAATGTTAATTTCTCATGTCTAAGTCTTAAGGAACAATTTACAGCTTTGTGACCAAAGTTAGAACAGTAGAAACAATATCCATAGAAAAATTCTTTGTACCTGGAAAATGGTTGCCTTCTTTGAGAAAATCAATTACTTTCATGTTGATGATGTCTTTGAGAAGGGAGTGCATTATTTCTTTGTTCTACAGATTCAGTCCTAGCACCTTTTTCTTTACTTGTCCTGGGCGGCTGATTGTCTTCCTTTGTTTCTGCAGGTTTGTTGTTGTCATTGGTTGTCGATTTGACATGGACACTAGCTTTGACAAACTTGATGGGTTCTTTGTTTCTTGGCTGACCACTACTTGATCCCTCTTCATAACCCAAACCAATTTTCAGCTTTGGATTCCTTTGCTAATTCAAAATGGTGGCTAATCCTTCTGAGGCTTTGATACTTGAAAAATTATGATCATACAAGGATTGAAACTTCTCCATCTCTTTCCTAGTTTTCACTACTTCTTCTTCCAGGGATTCAGATCTTGCCCTCTTTTCTGATAGCTGATGTTTTAGAATATCCTTGATTTTATTTGCCTCTTCTAATTTCACTTTTAGCAGGGCAAGGTCTTCATCAGGCTGTTTAATATCTTTCTCGAACTGTATCAACAATTGATTTTACTTTCTGTTCTTAATTCTGAGTCTGTCAATATCTTCCAGTGCACTAATCAGTTTTCCTTCCATATCAACCATAGCTTCTTCATCATTCTCATCACTACCTGTTCTTTCATTATCATAATCCTCTTTGGCCATAAGCATGAAGTCATTTACCTTATCTTTAAAGGAAGAGTCACTATCAGTGTCTTATGAGGAGTCATCATTGTTTACACATAAACTTTTCTTTTTATCAAATCTCCTGGATTTGTGCTTCTCTTCACCTTCATAATTATGATCATGTTTCTTGTGTGTACATTTATTTGCAAAATGACCTATCTTACCACAATTGAAACATTTGAAGGGCAACTTACCTTGGTACTTGCCTGATCCTTTCTTTAGTCTTCTCACGAATTTTGCTTCAATTTCATCAGGCTCGGAATATTCATTCTTATCTTCTTTAAATGATGCTTCTCTGGAGGTGGGTTTATCTTTAACTATTCTCATTTCATATGCAGTCAATGTTCCTAGAAGTTGATCAAACTGCAAGGTTTTTAGATCATTAAGTTCTTCTATAGCAGAGACCTTCGGGTTGAACCTATCTGGGAAAGATCTCAAGATTTTATGAACTAAAGAAGGTTCCCCAATTGTTTCACCAAGTGCCTTCATTGCATTTACCATTTCTTCCATTCTTAGAAAGTATTCTCTAATAGTTTCATCTTCCTTCATTTTCAATTGTTCAAACTATATTATGTAGGTTTGAAGCTTTGCATCCTTTACCTTCTCATTACCCTCATAACTGCTAATGAGTTTGTCCCACATTTCTTTGGCAGTTCCTAGGTGCATAACTTTTACGAATTCTGCTTCTGCAAGCCCACTCACGATAGCATTCATAGCCTTAGCGTTGAAGCTAAATTCTAGTTTTTCATCCTTATTAGCTAGCACAACTGGCTTTACATAACCAGTATCTACCACATCCCAAACATCTGCACCTAAAGCCATTATGTAGGTTCTCATTCTAAATTTCTAGAAGGAAAAGTTTGTTCCATTAAACAGAGGGGCCTTATTGGTTGAATTTCCTTCATGGCTTGACATGTTTAAGCTCTAGGATTTACCCTTAGATAAAAGGGGCTGACTCTGATACCAATTGTTGGACAACTGAGAGGGGGGGGTGAATCAGTTGTTACCGTGCTTAAACAATTATGCTTATTTTAAACTCTTTGCAGAAACACTGAATGATGATCACAATAATACAGGGAAATAAACAATGGCACATTCAACATCAGTCACATATATGAGAAACACAGAGACAAATATTTCCCAAGGAAACTCATACAGGGTAAAAGCCTCTTTTTCTTTATATGATAAGTAATAGTTACATTCTTTACATTATCATACATATGAGAACCAACTCATAATGAGGCTACAACCTCAGTTTTGCAAGCTTCTACTTGCTGAGGGCACCAACTCTCTGTTTTCTCTAGCACCCACTAGAAGGAAGCACCAACTCCCTGGTTTCTCTAGCACCAACTAGAAGGAAGAACCAACTCCATGGTTTCTCTAGCACCAACTAGAAGGAAGCACCAACTCCCTGGTTTCTCTAGCACCAACTAGAAGGAAGCACCAACTCCCTGAGTGTTTCTAGCACCAACTGGATGGAAGCACCAACTTCCAATCATACAGGCAACCAACCTATATAACAGAGAACAATAGTTCTCCCTTGCAGCACCCTGCCACCCTGGTTTCTCTAGCTGCAACCATATGGAAGCTACAACTCCATGTGTTCAAGCACCCACTTGAACCTATGAGGAAAACAGTCCTCCCTAACACGTCCCTTCCACCCTGAAATATAAATCTTTGCTACTGAAACTTATTACAGTGATATAATGTTCAACAATGGCTTACTAGACACATCACTGTTCTGCTGCATTTTGTTGCTCTGTCTGCCTCATTTCCTTCCTGCACACATGACTTGCATTGTCTGTTCTTCTATTTTTTATGCTCTGTGCGCCATGTCGATTCACTACACAGTTCCTCTTCTGTTCAATTAGGCTGCTGCACTCTCCTCCTTCTTCACACATGAATCACCTTCAACAACAACAACCACAACAACTCCAACAACAACAACCCCATCTCTTCTCTGTACCATGTACTTATAGCTTTTGTGCCTCTTGTGCATGCAATGCATTCAATCCCTCTGCATACGCACACCGCATTGATATTCTCCACCTCTCGAGTGCTCTACCTGATCATCATGGTAAATCTTTAGCTTCTATGGTTGTTTTCCCATGCATTCAGCATCACTGGGTGTTATGCTAAGATTCATCAACCTCTCTAGCAGTTGAGACTCTTTGTCTTCTCTGGCATAGTCGAGCTTATCCTTTTTGTTTCAGTTACAGGCTCCAACTCTCATCCAGCTGTCAATTTCCTCCATGAATCGTCTTCATTCCACTGGTGGATTCCTTCTAACTCTTCAGCTCCTCTAGAAATCACACAGAAGTTTCTTCGCATCCTCTGGTAGAAACCATCAATGGTTTCTAGCAGTTACACTGTGAGGATCAATATTAGCCCTTCGATCATGCTCATGTTCACCTCCATCGTTGGATTAATTGTGAAGGGTATTGTCGTTATTTACCCGTTTCAAACTTTCAAAATTCAGAGATTCTGTGATGAGACATCTTGAGTCTCCATGTCACGAGCTCCAAAAAGGAGCTTGGTTTCTCTAGCTCCCTCCTCTACGTGACCACGGGCGGTGAATACCGGTTACACCAACAATTCATCTTTTCAGTATTTCGACATTCATATGATCCAGTGTCTCAACACTCCCAGATGCGATCCTCGAAATTCCGAGGTGGAGCTCATCTGCACTAGGTCCTTCCTCCACGTGACCACACGCAGTGACCACAGGCTACGCTAAAAGGTGCTGCAAACTCATGATCTTCATCGACCCTGATCAACGGTCCATGATCTCGATGAATCAATGGTCCATATCTTTTCGCGATCTCACATCTCGTTGTTCCTTATATGGAGTTTCTCTTCACTCTCAGTCACGATAGGTGAAACTCCAAGATGGAGCTAGAGCAACGGTCAAAATCTCTTTGTGAATTTTCATCTCGTAGTTCCTATGATGAAGGGTCTCATCACTCCAAGTCACGATAGTCGAGACTCCGATATGGAGTCTTTGTGGTGCTCTGATCTTTCGCCATGCGTCCTCTTGATCCAACGAACCACAACTGTCATATCTGCCTTGCAGCTTCACCATATCTTATGGCTATTGGTCCTTCGTAGTTCCCCCAGATCCTACGGCCCAAATCTTCTCACGATTTCACCACTTCGTTGTGTGAGTTCTCGACACCTTCAAGTCTCGATCTACAAAACTCCGTAAAGAAGTCGTATCAACGGTCCAGATCACATCTTTATCTGACTGTTGCAATTACGTCGCGATTTCACATATCGCGATATCGGGTAATATTATTTGACATATTCAACACTCAATCCTCAAAACCCTGAAAGGGACTTGGATCAATGGTCCAGATTCTATCTTGATTCAATGGCTGCGATTAAGTCATGATTTTTCATATCACGAAATCGAGATTCATGTCGATGATATTACTTTACATCTCCAACTCTCGATCCACGAAACTCCGAAATGGACTGGGATCAACGGTCCAGATCAAACCTTGATCTAACGGCTCAGATTAAGTCGCGATTCCACATATCGCGATTTCGGGATTCTTGTGGTTATTATTCTTTGACATATTCAACTCTCGATCCACGAAACTCTGAAATGGAGTTGGATCAATGGTGCAGATCCCATCTTGATCTGCATTGAGATCTGACGGGCATTGGGAATTCAGGATGGGATCCAACGATCACTGACGCTTCTCCTCCTGATTTTACTCATCCTCCTTAATTGGAAGAATTTCTAAGTGTCAAGGACCTCGACCTTTGATCCACCTGAGATCCTAAGTATGCTATCTCTCTTGAGCTTTAGCAGTGAGTTAACCTCATCCCTGGTTCACACCCACGCACTGCATTCGACTTTGCGCTAATTCCTCCTGAGCTTACTTTGTTCCTGTTTTTCCATCGATGCACACTCTGATCCTACCATCAATGACAAGATCAATTTTCCTATTAAACCTGCCAACAATCCTCTGCAGTATCTCTTCTAAACTTATTGAGCTTGCTCTGCAGCTTCTTCCTAAAATACTTTTGATGCCCATCTGTTACATTCTTCCTGTACTCATGCCATCTTCACTGCTATTCTTGCCATCAATGACAAGCATACGCTTCCTATTAAACATTTTCCAACAAATCTTTCATTGTAGTAGGAAAGAGCTTAAGTTTTCGGGCATCGTCTGAGTAGTTATAACTTCTACACAATATGTCAAACTCAAGTAAAAATAACTTTGCATCTTCAGTTGACATACCTTTGAAAGTGGGTAACGATGATAGTGGGATATTCTTCATGTTGATTTTTCTGGAAATATCCAAGATTGGAAACCCAAAAGTCTCACTCTCTGTGGCTGCATTTCCTTCTTCTTCTGCCATTCTACTGATGGATGATTCAGAAACTGGATTTTCTGTGTCTCCTAATTGTTCAGTAGACTCACGTTCTACCTGCCCTAATACCAATTCTTCCATTTGAGGTTCTCCTTCTGGAGCCTCGCTGGCTCCCCTTGAATTTTCTCTTGGTGGAATTTTTCCTGCACCAGTGTCAGTTGGATTAGTGGCGGGGGGGNTTGAATCTTTGGAGCTTACAAATCTACCCTTGTTATCTCTATATCTATGCATAAAATGGAAATTTGATTCTTTAACTGAATTGAAATCCTAATTCTATCTAGAAGGTAAGAAGGAAACCTGGCTTCGGAGAACCCCACTCTAGTGGCCGTGTGGCTCTTCTCTCACATCTTAATTTTTTTATCCTCCTCCCTCAAGAAACCTTTAAAAACATTAAAATTTATGCAAACAATCTAAGCTAAAAATCACTTCCTACCATTTGCAACTCCCCAACAATGACGCCAAAATGTTGTGTTTCTTATATGTTTAGTATAATGCAGTCATTAATTATCAATCCAGGATTCGTAATCAACAGAGTTACAAGACACCAGTAAGAAAGGAAATTCTAATGTCACGAGTATAGAACTATTCTAGACTATGCATGCTGGAAACAAAACAAACTAGCAAATTGAAATGCATTTTGGTTGTCTTTCACAGAGAGGCTATCTACTCCATTATGGCACATGCAAGTATCAAATGGAGTTGTTTTGATAGATCAACTCTGCTATCTGCCCCATAAAACTAACTATGCAATCCACACTATTGAAAGGGAAATCACACATCAATCATCAAGACATAGCATGGGTAGTTCAACAGTCAATATACTGAGTATGTTGTGGTTCACAATGTGTTGTTGTGAACTTCACTAGTTATTCTTCAAATATGTCTTACTACCGCTACCAACATTCATGTCTATGGAACAAAATCAAATTCATAAAAACAAAGTATATGCAAAAATAGAGCAAGTAAAGATCTCTAAACAATCATATGATGGAAATCCTACTCTGAGCTATACTGCTGTCATCTCACAGAATTAAAGCTTCAACTAATTTAACATTTACACTATTGAAAAACAAATGCTAATGCTAATATATGAGGATGTTGACCTTTGTTGGGCGGTGGGCCCTTGTTGCTTCAACAGGTCAGCTACTGGAGTCTACAGTGAGATTGCTTTCAACACACACATTACTCTCACTCACATCTCAAAACATAAAATCAAACTTTCGTTAACAAATCAACTTGTATGCAATCATAGACAAACAAGACATGGAGATAAATGACGTTGTTCTATTAATCTTCAGTCAGAATATGTTCTGTAATATCACACACTACTTCACATGTTTGTAATATGCTAAGCTCTCTTCTACCATCCTTGCCATGACTATTTAATAGTATTTGTTGTGAAACAGAAGGAGGTGAAGTGATTTGCAAATCAATCAGTTGTTAAATTCAATCATTTGGTTACATATTTAGCTTCATCCTCATGACACAAAGTTCATGAGGATGAGGAAATCAACGAACTATTCTTATCATAGCATTTCTAAGGCAAATAGACATCCACCAATTGTGTTAGGTGAGATCTGGAACTTAACTTAGCACATTTGGCTCTTCTATATTGGTACCAGATCGTAATAGGTAGATGGTACCGTATCATGACAGTGTGCAAAAGGTGGTACTAGATCATGACAATACGCAAAAGGTGGTACCGGATCATGAGAGTGCATGGCCATTGGTACCAGATCGCAACAGATGAGATTTTAGTACCGGATGCGTTTGGTACTGGATTCAGAAAGTGGCAGTCTTGGTGCACAAGTACTGGATAGCTGAGATGGTATAGGAAGGTTGTATTTATATAGAGATCAAAGATTATACATGGAAAATTGAAGCATTAGTACATGAAACATTAATTCCCTAGCTTAATAAACCACAAAAATGCATGAATTAACCATACTTTACCTTATGACCTTATCACTGGCTAATGGTAGCGTTCTTGTCATTCACCCAAGCTTAGGTAAGCCAAAAAGTTATAGATGAGGAGTATAATAGGGTAATGGGGATGTCAATTTCGGGTCTCAACATTCCCCCATTGCAAAATCATTGCATGTCCTCATGAAATTGAAAACAAAACCCAAAAGTTTTCAAAACTTGAGACTGCTTCTTTACTTTGGTGGATCAATGATGTTGATGGATGAGGCCTCTTCTTTCAACTCCCTTTTTATGACCCTAACATATTGTAGGAGTCATAGCACCTTCTTGAGCTTGTTAGAATTCTCTTCATGGTCATCTTGAAGTTGTTGGCTGGTTGCTTTCAATTGCTCATTTTCCCTTTTGATATACCTGTCCAATAGTTGGTATTCCTTCACTTCTTGTTGGAGTTCCTGATTTTGTTTTTGCAGTTCCCCAATATTTTTCTTCATTTGTTCTTTTGTTAAGGCCTTTGTTGATTCCATCATTGCTGGCGGGATGCATGCTCTTTCCTTGACTTCCTCCCTCATCCCACATAAAGTAATAGTGGCTTGTTCCTCGGTCAAACTTGGGATGTCATCTTGGACTAATAAGTCTTCAAAAGGGGAGGTAAGATCGATTGGATCTCCCTGTGTATGAGGATTGATGATTGTTTTTCATTTCTTTTCCATGCTCCTTGTGGTTCTTTTACAAGGAGGTACCGGATCAGGGGTTCTCTCAGGCTTCCTTTTCTTCTTTTCTAATTGTGAAATGGTGACAGGGGATTGTGCCATATACTGTTTACTTTTAGTTTCTGAGCTATGCTTCCCTTTCTTCATCATTTTTGTTTAATGGCCCTTTTCCTTGACTGCCACTATTGAAGTCTCCTCTACTAATTTGTTTTTACCTTTTGATTCGAAACTTTTAAAAATCTTATTGACTGTGGAAGAGGACCCTTCTTTTTCATGTTGGCTCACTGCCCTAGATGATGGTGAGTTGTCTTATCCTTCTTGCCCTTTTTCTTTTGATGTCCATTATTTTTCTTTGGATCATGCTGGGCTTCCTCCACAGGTTTGTTTTCTATGGGAAGGTGTTGAGTGATAAGGGTTTTGCAACTAATCCTCTATTTCCTAAGTTCATGTAAAACTAACATTTTAATGAGACCTTGATGGTAGATGCTAGTCTTCTCAGTTTTGGATAGGGATTTAACACCTCTTACCATTTTGTTCAAAATCATCCATAGAAAATATGGGAAATCAATTTCAGGGCCTCCTTCAAAGTGTAATAGAAGCCTAAGATGATATATGAAAGTCACAACATACCTGCCCTCACAGGTGACGAATCGTTGAAGACTAGTAATCATTGGATGATACTCTTCCTTGATGTAGTTCCTAGGGATCCCCTTTTTCCAGTCAGGGTGTTGATGGTCATCTTTCAAGAATTGTTGGCACATCTCCTTATTGATTCCTACACCTTTGAAGTATTTGGCTCCTCTGTTAGGTAATCCCGTGACCTCCCTCAAGGTTTCTTCATTGATTGTCAGTTGTAGATTGCCTATATGTGCAATCTCTCCATCATAACCCTGAATAAATTCGTGAGATATCTTCTCGTGCCAGCTTGTGAATTTTTCCATAAATGGCATCCATACCGATCTAGCATATTTTTCTTGACATAATTGGAACTCCTCGGTTTCTCTATAATTCGGAAGACCAGTTCATGTCTACTAACGACCATCGTTATAAGTTGTGAGGAAAGGATCGGGCTGTAGCACAAGGAATTAGTCAATTGATGAGGGTAAGGGTTTGGTACTGGAGAGGAGTAGGATTAAGGACTAGAGAAATATAACGACAAGGGAAATATGGTGACGACGTTGATAATGCGAATGGTAAGTTTAAGTAAAGTTGCCACAAAGAAAATTTATGACTAGGTGAGGCTTATCTGGATAGCTTCGCCACCCAGATAAGTCATTTCATTTCTACCCATTACTGTAATGATGAGGAGAAGACATTGTGTGTCAAGGCATCATTTTGAGATAAGTGATTGGACTTCCAAGTGGTGAATTTGATGTTGGATCATGGTTCATATTACAAGTTAAGTTCGTAAATTGCTTAAGGACGAAATACACTCGTGGCTTATCATTACTAGATATGCTTCATATTTTGATGTGATTTTTCCCTTAACCATGTTCGAGCGCTTATGAGAGGGTTGATTAAGTTTAGGCATATGGGTATGAGGGATAGGTGTATGGTTTTAATATGAAGGTCATAAGATTTAGTATATATTTCATACCTATTGTAGTTTTATGAGCATAGCAAAATAAATACCATGTTACCTTTTCTTTTACCTTTGCATGATCAATACCCATAGCATGTGCGACTGCTTGTAGATTGTCATGATTCATCTTTTTAGACTGAAGTTTCTTGAAAACTTGGTACAGGAATATCCTGTACTTCTTTTATTCTGTGCTTATCTTCTTTTGTATTTGGTAATGCAGGGTGATCATGTAAGTCTGAAAAAGAGTTCTAAAGGGGATCTTTGACCTTCTCCCAAGCCAAGGATGTTGTATATCTGTATGCAAGAAGATTCAACATTTTATATCATAATGGAGAAAAGATGATAAGAGAAAAATAAACCAATCAAATTTCAAAAGTACATTTATCACCTATCATATGATTTCATGCCTAAAAAGTGAAATTGCCCTTCTTTTGAAAGTTTATTGATGAAGGTAGAATTTAATAGTGAAACAAGGGAATATTTATATGTTTGCCAGAAGAACAGATCCCACCTAATTTTTTTCAGAGTTTTACTATCATTGGATGTTATAGATAATTTTCACAGTATAAGTAGATTAGACTCCCTAGTTAGGGCTCCACTCTTAAGAAGTTTCCTTCTTAGGTATTGTAGGCTTTAAATGTCAGACCGGTAGGTTGACTTAGGGTGATTCTCAAATGGACATTTGCTTGAAGTAATTATGTTTCTTATTAATATGGAGTTTGTATCTCATGAAATCAAATAGTGACCTTTTCTCTTTTCGTTTTAGATGAAAAAAGTGAATTTTTCAATCAGTCAAATATAGATGAGACATTTCTCAACCAAAACCCATTGCCAGCAAGCTTGTTCAGTACTCCGGTGGGGTAGTTGTGATAATTAGTGAGACATGCCTTCCCCAGGTTGAATGCCCCATTGCCAACATGCCTGTTCAGTACCCTGATGGGTTTGCCTAGTCATACCACAGACCGGTACCCACTGCCAGCAGACCTATTCAGTATCCCGGTGGGTTAGTCTCTTAAACACTTTTTCCATCGGAGGCTTCTTGTCCATAGTCACCTATTTTGGTTTTTATTAAAGAGTGCTTTGCACAGTGACAGGGGAGGCTCATCTGAAAACCTTTTTACAAGTTGGGATGGTATTGGGTTGGAAGGCATGTACTCTTCTTTGAATGTCTTATAAATATTTGTCTGAAGGAAAAATAAACTTTTGATACATATTATTTCTTTAGAGTGATCCAGATGTATAATTTTGTCTAAATTTGTCCATAAGAGAATGACCTAATGTTTCCTTAGGGTACTGGTACATCCTCTTCCATAAAAAAATTCCTAGTGTGCCCATGGTAGAGAGTGTTCATGTACTCATATGTTACTCTTTAATAAGATAATCCAATGAATACTATTGAAGTCAGGTTAGGGTGAGATAGTTACTTGCAAGTTAATATATATATATATATATATATATATATATATATATATATATATATTATATGGTTCTTTTGAGCAATCATAGGTATAGATTGTGTCCCTCTTTTTTACTTTGTTTTTAAGCAACAGAACCAAAAGAAATTATTGCTTCACAAGGGTTGCCATTTGATACTGCATTCAGCTTCATGGTTCTAGCTTAAGTGGTTGTTGCATGGATTTGTACTTCAGATTAATTGACATAAGATTTTGGAATATTCATAGCATGCTTTGTCAATTATGTAATGTGTCCTGATAGTACTGTATAAGGACAAACTCTGGTACCGGACTGGTACCGGACCAGAACAAGATTTATGGTATCGAAGCAGAAAAAAACATTTTTGATGCCTACAAACTGATGTTTAGCAAGTTCGTGAAGGATTAAATAAATTATAAATTTTTTCTTACAAAAGAAAAAAATAAAATTTGTGAAAGTAAAACAAAAGGAGGTAAGAATCTCTTGTTACCTTCATCTTATTAACAAAATTCGATCCACATCTATGTACAAAAATTTCAAATAAACCAATCAATCAATGTGGATCAGTAGGAGGATCTTCCTTACTGATCATCTTCATATCTAAATTCTATAGTATACGAGTCAGGAATTCTTCTTTTGACAGAGGTTTGTTGTAAACTCGCAACCAGTGACCATTCACAAGTAGTGGTGTCTGTTGTTCATCAATTGTCTTTATCCTAATTGACCCATTATCATAGATAGTATCAAATTCGTAAGGTCCCATCCAATGAGTAGTTAACTTACCTTTGAAGTTCTTAAATCTGTCATACAACAGGGCCCAATCTCCTTGTTGAAAATTTTTCTTTTTGAGATACTTGTCGTGCCATTTTCTTCTCTACTCTTGAATGAGGGTGGTTCTTTGAAGTGATTCCTACCTGATTTCATCTAGCTGATTAAGTTGTAAGAGTCTTTGTTGTTGGGCTTTGATCAGGGGATCAAATTTTGCTCAATTTTCAAAGTGCTCAGAATGTGACGAAAATAGTGCCACTGCGTCCGTCTCGTCTTCATGATTCTGGCGATATATTTACTTTCTCAAACGGAGTCCGTATGGAAAAGATATCACGATCTGTTCGCCAAGACAAACAGGCAAAAATTTTAGATGCTGACTGTACCTGTTCGTACAGTCTGTATGGTGACATGGCAGGGTCGTATCGTCTGTATGATGACGTGTCAGGTGGATGATGTGGCACACTTTCATTGGTTGATGGTTGTCGAATCGGTGGATGACATGTGTCATTGGTGGCCAATGATGTGAGGACACATGGCCCAATCCATTGGTGCCACATGTCGCTCATTGACTGGTTAATTAGTTTGGCTATTTGGTTATATAAAAATTTGTTGAGGTCCGTGGGGTTTGACCCCCGGACCTCCCCCTTTATGTAAAGACTTCATAACTCTCCGCTAACCAATGTGTCGCCCTTTGTTCCTTGAATATTATGTCAACACATATATATTTAAAGTCGATTGTTGTTTGGATGGAAAGGGGGGTCGGGCCGGGGCTTAGCCCCGACCCGCGATCGTTTGATTCACATATGACCCAATACATATATTGTAGCCTGACCGATTGGCGTGCGAATTGTATTGTATTTTATATATAATATATATACCATTGTGTGCGGGGGTTTGAACCATAGCCCGACCATTATGTATATGTGCATGATTGTTTGGTGTGTGGGGTTTGGATAGCCCACGATTTTTACATTTTCATATGCCCACGATCGGAGCGGGAGTTACACGGTTATAATGGGTTAACCACCTTTTAATTCGTGCGAGGTCACATGGTCATACGCCCAGGTGCCGAGGCGGTTAGGCTTAAAAGAGCGTGTGAGCCAGGTTCAAAGAAAGGGGGTGCGAATTATAGAACCAGAGACAACAAGCTTGAAGAGGGAGACTTCCATGAGGCCTAACTTCTTCATTTTTCGACCGATTGAGGTGCCGAAAGAGCCTAGACAGGGGTTTTGGGATGATGTGAAGCCATTGGAGCAGTTGGTTTGTCAGTTTCGGCATTGTAAGACATTGTTTTGAGCACTTTTTGAGCAATTAATAATAAATATCCATTGGAAGCTGGACCAGGAGATGTAGCCCAGAAGAGGGGTGAACTCCTTTATCAATTGTTGTGCACATTTGTTTATAATCAATATTTATGTTGCTGTCTATGTGTAATTTGCATAAGTAATCCTTAATTTATGTGTTGCAAACTGATCCATTTGCTTTAAACACATGACATTTCACTTGCAATAATTATTCAAGTTTTTTTCAAGTCTTCTTCATTTTTAGATCAAGTTGGTATCAGAGCACTGGTTTTGAAGACTTGATTGTTTGCAAGTTTTGTTTCTGATGCTCACAAGGTTGAAACTCACAAGAGGAGAAGGTCAACTTGTGGAGCCAAGTTCTTATCCGACAACGAGGAAGCAGTTTCATTCACTGCAAGTTGCAGAGAGACTTTCACCAAGCATGGCTCATGTAGAAGACCATGAACATGTTCCGGATGAAGAGGAAGATTTTAGGCAGACTATCATACAATTGAGAGATATGATGAAGGTCATGATGGAATGGAACATGATGTCCCAGGGTGAAGGCTCTAATCCTTCAATGCATAAGGGAGGCGGTGGTGACAAGACTCCAGGTGGAAATGGAGGGAAGGGTGCTTCTCCACCACCCTCTCCTCCTCCATCATCTTCTTCTTCATCTTCTTATACCAGTTTGAAACATCTTCCGAATGGGCATGATAAAACTCCTTCGCAAATTCCTTCATTAAATCTTGATATAAAATTTGAGTTGCCACTTTATAATGGAGAAGTTAACATT
>ML793576.1:185273-202807 GCA_009831015.1 Picea engelmannii
GTATGGATTTATCTCTATACAAATTAAATCCCATATCTAGTCTACTTTGACAAAAGAAAGTGGTTCTTTTTATTTTTGTGAGAAAAGTAGTTTAGTGAATGGATTTTATAGTTATTTCCTTCTACTTATAGGTTTTGTTTGGTATGAAATCTTATATGGCTAGAAGTGTATTGGTTTATGTCTATACAAGTTTAAAAAAAAAGAAAAAAAACGTATGTCTACTTTGAAAAAAATTGCATACTTATTTGTATTTGTGTGATATAAGTATTTTAGTATATCACCATAGAGTTATTGCCTTGTACTTACTTGAAAGTGAAGATATAAATCTCTTGTAGAAAACCCATGTTATTGTAGTATGGTTGGATATTCTCATAAATAAACATGTTAGAATACAACTATACATAAACAATATATATATCTTCATTATAGCAGGTGTACAATCAGATTATGAAATGTTAGAGATAATTTCAAGAGATATTAATCATAGATAAACTTTTAGTATCGAAAGAGGGATACACACATAAATAATGTCATTGTTTTCTATTGATAGTTATTAATATGGTAATGATAATATGCAATTGCACCTAAAATTATGAAAGTCTTGTGTAGCAAATATTGTACAAAATATGTTGTTCCAAAACTATGTTCCACTCAATGATATCATTATTCTTTTGCACAGATACATTCATGGTTACTTATAGCTAACGTAACTTGTCAATTGTGATTTTTATTCTAGAATGGTGGTTTCCTTATATCATTATTGTAATTACATGATAAACTCTTGAACAAAGAAATGATAAACAATAAACCAAAAACCTCATGGTTAAGTCCAAGCTATCACCAAGTTAATGCCCTAAAGTGTAGTCAATGCAATGAGAAATATGAAAGCTCCATGTTAATGTTACTTGCTACCAATTGTATGGAATCAACTTAATCAACATATTGAATGCATATGGAAATATGGTTTCTTTGGAGGATTATCACAATTCTTTTTCGAGAGAAGTAGTTTAGTCAACATTCATTACATTTATTTCCCTTTAGTACTAGAGGATGAATATTTTAGGATCTTATAGAAAATGCATGTTAATGTAGCATTCATGAATTGTACATTTATTTCCCTTTGGTACTTGAGCATGAATATTTTAGGATCTTATAGAAAATGCATGTTAATGTAGCATTCATGAATTTTCTTGTAAGACATTATGTTAGTACTAAATACACTTATGAACATAGATATACATAAAGATAATATATAACTTCAATATTGAGAGCATACAATTAGCCCAAATATATATATATTTTAAATAAATAATTTTTGTCGCAATTTCAATGACAATAAAAATTTCTGCGACGAATTTTCTATTTAAAACAAGAAAAGATGTCGTTGCCATTTCGACGACAATAAAAATTCCTGTGACAAATTTGCTATATAAATCAAGAAAAGTTGTCGTCGCAATTGTGATGACAATAACAATCCTATGATGAATTTCCTATATAAACCAAGAAAAGTTATTGTTTCTATTTCGACGACAATAAAAATTCCTGCGACGAATTTGCTATATAAAACAAGAAAAGTTGTCGTTGCAATTGTGGTGACAATAAAAATTCCTGTGAAAAATTTGCTATATAAATCAATTAAAGTTGTCGTTTCAATTGCGACGACAATAATAATCCTGCGATGAATTTTCTATATAAACCAAGAAAAGTTGTTGTTGCAATTTCGATGACAATAAAAAATCCTATGACGAATTTTCTATATAGACTATGAATGCCATCACAATTGCGATGAACAATTTATTTCACTTAATTTTCCTATATTGTCGTATTGGTGATGATATTTCTTTTTTTGTCACAATTGTGAGAAGTTCCCTACGGTCGTCGTGCTTGCGACGTTAATTCAAGTTCGTCGAAATTTCCATGTTCTATGACATGATGTTTGAGAGGCTCAATATTCGTCGCAATATCCATGACATAATGTCACAAGAGCGTCGAAATAGCTGTCGCAAAATGACCCAATTTTTCTAGTGGGGGAGATCGGTGGGAAATTTTGGTTTACAAAAGAAATCTTTGATCGACAATCGCCAATGGAGAGCAAATCAACGATCTAGATTTCTTCCTATTTGAGATTGATGGTGCATATTGAAGGGTTTTTATAACATGAAGTAGGGAATAAATCCTCATTGGGTTGGTGTTCGATGCCATGTCAACACCATGTCATTTCTGGGTCATCAGCCACATCGACAGATTGCCATGTAGGCAAGATTGTCCATTAGTTTTAAAAAAAAAAACTTGGAGCCATTTTCTTATTTTGGACATAATTGGAGAAAATTAAGTCGAATTGAGATGCAACTTCTAGGTTTTTTCCACAGAGAGTATATCTACAAAAGTTTTAGGTAGGGCCATTGCCCATTTTTTCTAGGATTTGTCAAAAATTGCAAAATAGTTTTTTTATAAAGATTTGGGTCTAGATAATTGGTAGAGACCCAGATTAAGATGAAATTCTTAGAGAGAGTCCAGAAAGAAGACATGAAAATAAACCATGAAGGAATTGAATAAATGCTAAGGGGATCAGAATGGGGATGCTAGAATAGGCAAAAATCCACTATTTTGAGCCACTTTTTGGTATTTTTTGAGATTTTCATAGGAGGAAAAGTGACCCTAGATTAAAAAACTAGAAACTTTTATGTACTCAAAATTTTATATAGTCATTAATAAAAACAAATTTGGTTTAGATTTTATTTTCCAAAAGGGAACAAATTGAGAGATGACCAGTTTTGCTAAAAATTCAAGTTTGGAAAAAAGGGTTAAAAATGACAAAGTTGTCGTTTCCATATTGTTGCAGTTTTTGACTGGAGCATCAGATCGAAAATATGATATTTTATGAATTCCTTGTCATTATTATTATCTATGCATGATACAAAAGATTCTCTAGTTCCTGACATATTTTCTTGTGTAGTTGACTGAAGTTAGCCTTTTAATAAAATTATACTAGTGGAGAAAATGCACAAATGGGGTGTAAATAACTTTTTCAAGAAGCCATAAATTTAATCTCAAAGATCAGAATGAGGCATTAGTATAGTTGGAAATATGGTTTAGAGGATATTAATCTAGAATTATTAGAATTTAGAGAATTATGATATAATTCTTCATGAATTTAGCATAAAAAGGACATGTAGCATTAATTGACAAAAATTCTAAAATATGCACAATTCTAACAAACATGGTTGCTTGCACATGGTACAAAATTAGAGGTATAATAAAATAAGTTCAAGCCTAGGATTGGATATCAGAGTAATGGAAACATGGAAGAGCTTTTAGAAATTGGTTGAGGCAATAAAGAGATATACAACATGTAATGAAAAGTGGATAAAGAACTCAAGAGTAGTGGAACGAAAGAATTATTAGTCAACTGCTACATAATATAAATGAATTGCAGGCACAACAAAATGAATCCTCACATAGTACATAAAACTAATGGGTGAAGAATGCCATTAATGGGCATAGAAATGAAAAGTAAGACTTTGTAGCCTTGAAGGTAGAGATGTGTAGATAGTTTCAAGCTTGATGTGAAAGAGAATAAGGAGCTTAGGATGTGAGGTGTAACATACTCGACCCCTGAGTAGCTTTCCTAGGGACGGGGCCTCAAAATGTTTCTCTCCTTAGGTGATCAAATCCTTCATTCGGGGTTTCTAGTACACTCTTCTCCTCCAGAGTTTTCCAACCACACTCTCCATGCTCAAAACTGAGCCAAGAACCAGCGGGTATATATCTCTCTGAAGTTCTTTGGGCGTTTATTGGTTGAGGGCCACGTGGATCCACCTTACACGTGTTATCCTCAAGTTCCTTCCCCCATGGTGGAAGACCATTCACAGTCTGATCCCATGACTGGAATCACTCTCTTTCTCTTATGTCATTTGTGGAGGGATTCAACATTTCGACGCTCCGACACTTCACGCCTCTTTACTATCTATGCACGAGACCAACCAAAGTTCTAAAATTTTGAAGTCCTGTAATCTCACCACGTGGCTCTATCCTTTAGACCCTTCAGTCTCTCTACTACACTACATCTCAGGTCCTCCGGAGTCCCGGTCATTTCACCAACTGTGTTGGCTAAGTAGACCCGTATCAAGAACCAACACGTAGGAGGGGTCAAAGTGACACAGGGAAGGTCAAGCTGGGATCCACGTCAACCTAGGTGATGCCACTGCACCACGTCACACCAGACTGATAGGATTCTAACATTCCCTATATCTCATGGTCAAGATCTGACCACGTAGATTTATATATCTACGACCCTAGTTTCCTAAGGGATTCGATGTTTGGGAGTGTTGCGATGCAACCTCATCCTATCTCCCAAAGTGCCCTATCTCTTAACTAAAGGGGTTAGTTCCATGTGTCCCTAGTAAATAGATGACTTGGAAAGAACCTGAAGGGTCCCTCGATCTACGGCTCTGGACCCTTCATGTCTCCAAACTTTTGGGTTTTGGATCTCAACATAGTTGGTAATATAGGTCCACCTAACCCCTGGAGAATCGCCTAATGTCGATCAACCTTACAGGAAACCAATTTTCTTGGTTACCTTCTGGTAGTATAAGGCTGGTAAGGTTAGTCATACTCCAAAATACCGGACTTCTCAAGCTCCAAACCCAAGAGGACTTAACTATTGTAGGCTTAGCCCAAAGTTCCTAGGTATTGGTCATATGGGTCCACTCAAATGGATCTTGTCATCTCTTTTTCCAAATGAAGATACCTCCTCTTATTAAGGCTTGAAATTCACTATTCTTCTTGAGATTTATCATGAAATGGTTAAGGATTTGGGTCTAGATTTACGATCGCACGAAAAGGGGTCTATAAGAGGTATCCTTTTCAGACGGACAGGTTCATGTCGACACAGTATCTCCTATCTCGACCGTCTTACAAACTTATATCCCAGGAAGCCTCAGGATCTAAGTTGGGCATGCGAACTATCATTTAGAATTGTAAGTTTACAAAGGAATGGAGGCATACACATATCATAACCATTCCACACAGAGGTCATTTATAAATACACATATGTATAAATCCAAGCATTCATCCATTATTCTAGACCAATACATAAAACGGGGAAAATACTTATCAGAACTAGATTACATGAAGCGAATGCTGAAAGAGGTGCCTGATTCCTCCCAACCATAGGCTCAGTCACTCCTAACATATTTACCACTAGCTACCCCCGAGCTAGACCATTATGCTCTGCAACATAATCCTTTCTTCTGGATCAATGAAAGTAGGGACAGAGGTTACTCTCCTCCTCCCACCGGATCTTGGAAATGGTTTACATGATACCAATAAAAGAGGACCAAACTCGTTTATTATATTGTAACATAACCTTCTCAGCCATTTCCTACGACCAAAATGTTGATCTCTTAGTCCTTCCTTGAACCCACAATATTAGCTTTCCATCTATGCACTCTTTATAGATATTCTCTGCCCACCACACGTTTCCTTCTTCCCTCTTTCAACAAGGTTTCATGTGGATTGAATTCCTAGTCTGTGGTCAGGTCTGAAATCCTTACAGATGGTTTCTCTGCCCCATCCCCTCATTAACTCTTGAGGAGGTCTTCCCACCCACCATCCCGACTGTAATTCATTTATGGGTCAGAGGATTGTTCTGGTCCTGAGCAATTAAATTCATTAATGTACTAGTTTGGTGAAGGTTAATGCAACCATTCCTAGTCCTCTTCACCATCTCTTTGCATAACATTCGTGGTCTTTATTAGTACACCCCCCTTCCAGTAGTCATGCAACACTTATCCATTTTCTAGTAAATAACATCATTTACATTCATTGACCTTTTATACAAAGGTCCATCAAATCAAACATTCACTCATATTGAGTTTTCCATAGTCTCTTGGCCATTATAGTTATATTTAAAAACTAGGGGAAACATGGTGTTACAATTCCCTCCACCTTAAAGGAACATCGTCCTTGATGTTCTATCTGTCAACATGCTCTGTATATACAAAAGTGAACAAAAATGGATATGAATGTCTCATGGCATCCTCCATTTACCACATAGCCTCATCTGGGCCAAAGTGTTTCCATTGCACCTTGACCTGTGTAATGGTTCGGTTCCTGAGTGGGGTTTCCTTCCTATCTAGTATGCATTGAGGTTATAGCAGGAATTCTCCCTCCAGCTCCACTTGGATCACATACCAGTCAATTATATGATTAGACTCATGTACATATTTCTTCAATAATGAAACATGGAAAACATTATGTGCCTTTACTGTGGGAGGGAGTGCTAGCCTATAGGCTATAGGTCCCACTCTATCTAATACCTCAAAGGGTCCACAATACTGAGGTGACAACTTGGAACAACCTCCCATTCTAAGGGAACTCTTCCTGGGCTTAACTATGAGATAGATATGGTCTCCTGTCTTGAACTCTCTGGGAGTTCTCTTTCAGTCGACGTAACTCTTCTGTTTATCTTGAGAAATTTTCAGATTTTTATTTATCTGAATCACTTTTTGTTCCATTTATCTAAATAATTACCTTTGCTTCTTGGAAATGAATATGGTTCAACGATTGTCAAAGTTTCCATCCAAAATACACAAGAGACTTGTAACAACACACAGGTTAGGTCAAACTGTTAGACGGTGAACAACAAAACAAAAATATATATATATTCCATTAACCACCACAGTGCCATAACAATTAGTCACCTAGAACCATGGGTTCGTCTCATCTTTAGCATGAAACATCTGAAACTATAACCTTCAATTGGATAGAGGGTGAAAACAATGACTCTATGTTCAAACCCTATCTATTTGGTGCATTGAACAAGGATAAAGTACAAACTCGGTTTCCCATATGACATTAATAACCTATTGGTATTGTCAGATAAACAACTGTGAGTTTGATGGCACCAATCTTGGCCGAACCCTCGTTTAGTTGTTAAAATCAACTTGCATTAATGTTAACTTCATTTAAATGTTGGATAAACTGAAGTTAACATAGTATTTGGTATGGAGAAATTAATTAGACACTAAGGTGAGTATGAGTGGTTGGGTGTGCATGGAAATCAATGTTTTCATAAAAAATTTGAATGCAAGGACAAGAGCCGAGGTGGGAGTGGAAGTAATATTTAATAAGGTTTAATTTTAAATGAATACGTTTTTTAAACAATGGATCATGGATTAAATCCACTAGCATTCCATACTAATCCAATGAATTTTGTTTCATAATGTATGAATAGATCTAATATGGGAAGGTGGATACGATCCACTATTAAACTATACCATGGTAGGTTATATATATATATATATATATATATATATATATATTTGGTTCAAGCATGGTTATGAATGAGTTGGTTCAAGAATTTAACCACCAACATCCAATGTTAAACCAGTTATCAAATGACAAACTATTATAATGTCATTTAGTGAAACACACATGGAAAATTATATTAGTACTAGGAAGAGAAATGAATTTAATACAAAAACATGTATCTATTTCACAAAAAAGACAATAATGTTCTTATACCTGTGAAGAGATATTGGTTCAAGTGTTGGGTATGTCCAATACAACTACCTTGGAAGAGTACCCTATCATAGTAGCACCATGATGAATAAACAAATACAAATTAGTTAACCAGGTGCGGAAATTATTTAAACAAAAGTCGTATAAGAACATTTTTTTTATTATAACTATGTGAAATTAATCTTCGCAATGTAAAATTAAAAAAAAAAAAATTGATGCAAAGAATCGTTACATGGGCCCTATTAAAATAGGAGCCTCACACACTTTTGTTTTTAGTTATTCAAGTGCATGCTCGCAACTTTCTCTCCAGAAAAAATTAGAATCTTTGTTAAGAAAAGAAAATAATGGATGAGCAATTCATGAGAAATTTTCAATAAAGAGACGATAGTAACCAAGATACCTCAAGAAACTTTGTACCTATTTTTGTGAACATGGAGTTAGAAAGTTTAATAATACCTTGATTTTCTCTGGATCCACTTGTATTCCCTTAGATGAGATACAATTCCCTAATATGATGCCATCAAATAAAAGCATTGCACATTTCTCATTGTTGAGGGAAATGTTTGATTCTTTACACCTTATCAATATTTTCTCTAAATTTTCTAATGATGCATCAAATTCATTACCATATGTTGTGAATTCATCCATATATATTTCCACACAATCATAAATTAAGTAAGAGACTATACCAATTACATCTCTTTGAAAGGTGGCAGGGGCGTTACATAACCCGAATGGTAGAACACAATAGGAAAATTTCCCCCATGGACAAGAAAACGATGTTTTGTCTTGATCCTTAGGTGTGATATGGATCTGGTTATACCCGTTGAATATATTGAGGAAAGAAAAGTATTTCTTCCTTGCTAACGTATCAAGGACGTGGTCTATAAATGAAAGCGAGAAATGGTCCTTGTGTGTTGATTTGTTGAGTTCTCCATAGTCCAAAAAAATGCTCCATTTGCCATTTTTATTTGGTACCATGATGAGAGGGGAGACCCATTGGCTCTTAGAAATTGGGTAGATAAGATTGGCTTCGAGCAATTTCTGTAGCTCTTCCTTAACTATGTCCTTCAGTGTCATTTTTATCTGGCATTGGGTTTGGCGGATGCGTCTAGATCCTTATTTAATGTATTTATGGTGTGTGCATAAGTCAGGATGGATTCCCTTCATGTCAGAGTATTCCCAGGCGAAGGAATCATTGTGCTTTTGTAGAACTTAAACTGATTTCTCTTTTTGTTGTTTAGTCAGTCCTTGATTGATGTTCAAGTTTTTTTTGCAGTTGATTTCTATGGTTTCCCTTGACCTTTTTTAGGTGAGGACTCATTTTCTATGGGTGAGATGCTTGTTGAGGAAATATAAGCATGTTTTTTTGGATGCATAACATGCTCAAGAACATGTAAGTTAGACGAGCAAAACAAAGGATGATGAAATCATTGATTTCATCATCCTTTGTTTTCTCTCTGATGGCTAGGTACTGATATATATAGAGGACTTGATGAGATTATCCTTCTCCAACACTATATTCTCTGTCAGCCCATAGTGGTGTTTCAAAATATAGGTTGGGTTTGGTGGGAGGATACAGAGTTAATTATTTTGTAAAGGTTTCGTGGAAGATGGTCATATTGCTCGACCTACAACTGATGTAAGAATTAGCAGTGACCATCCAAGGCCTTCCCAGGATTAAAGGATACCCCCAATAGAGGTTTTGGGTTGCAGGATCATAAAGTCTATGGGATATTCCCATGAATATATAGCTATCACCAGTCAGTCCCAAGGTTTCCATGGTCTCACGTGTCATAACATTAATGACAACACCAAGGTCGATTATTTTGTTGATAATTAATGTATTAATGATCTGCACATTAACTATCAAGTTGTTAGGGTCATATTATTTGGCTGCGAGAACTCACCCCATCATCAAGTTTGACAGTTTACCCATAACGTGGATAGTTTGAGGATCCATCTGTTTTCTACAGGGTTTCTTTAAAAAAAATTCTTGTACTGATTTTGAGCATATAGGTACATCTTTGATGGCTTGGAACATTGATAGTTAGCACACATGTTCTTGAGTTCTCTTAAGAAGTCAAACTCTAGATGAACAAGAGGTTTCTCTAGGTTTAATATTTTTGGATAGGGTGGGTTTTGATGTTCAGGGTTGGCATGATCAACTTTGAAAGGTTCATGAGATTTTTTCTGTTTTGGCTCTTCATTCTAGACATCCTCATTCAAATATTCAATAAGAATAGGAGGGTTGTCCTTGGTTAATGTATTCCCATATCGAAGATGGATATCATTGTAGTTCAGGGAAAATATGGAATAGACAGGGAGGTAGCAAGCCCAACAACTTGTGCTAGTTGGGATGGCCTTCCATTATTAGGGTTAGGGATGGGTTGTGCAGGTAATTTTGGTCGAGTAGGGGATGATCCATAAATGGTAGGCCTATTGCATTTATGTCCCACCAACACAGATGTTTATGCGGAATATAATCCTTCTTTCTATGTTGATCGTATTTGACTGGTTATAAGCCTTTTCATATGCTGATAAATAGTTTCATTGACTAGAATATAGACCAGTCGATCTCCCAATAGTCGGGTCAAAAAAATGAAAAAAAAATTCGACTCAGAGAAGGGAAAGTTGACTATTCATAAGTTGATTCGACCAACTTCCTAGTAAGTTGACCAGATGAAAGGAAATTCAACCATTTGCAAGTCGATTCGACCAAATATATGGTCGAGCAAGAGAAAGCGCCGTCGAATGAAAGGAAGATTTAGTTGACTAGAAAATGTTGTAGGACGAAAAGGAAAATATGGAAATGAATCATGCAGAATGATTCGACCAACAATTGGGAAAAAATAATCTAGAGATGAATATGGTATTCAACATAAAATAAAACCTTTGGAGGGCGAGTTTTATAAGAAACGATGAAGGGAAAACGCCGAGATATGAATTAGGTGACCAACAACAAAGAAAAATGTTGAATATGGCTCATGGAAAAGAAAAAAATGACCAGGAAGCAATAAAAACGTCTTATAAGGTTTGTGGGAAGTTAAAGAAAACCCAACAAGTGTTAGTGTGTTGTAAGCAACTTGTGGGAAAAGAAAAATCACCAATCTAGCATAACAATATTGTGAACAACTTGTGGGCAGGGGAAAAATGCCCCATAAATATTAAATTGTAATGTACAACTTGTGGGAAAGGAGGAAAAATGTCCATCATTACCAATTCAACCCAACAATCCTATCAAGTCACCCAACAATGAGAAAAATGGAATAGGCAGTGCATTACCAAAAACTATAGTGCAGTGTGTCTCATGCCGATTGGGTTTATCGACAATCCAAGAGAATACACAATTATCATTTTATATCAACAAACAAGATATCAAATAATTTATTCAAATGTTGAGGATTAGTAAGAATAAATACCACCATAACATTTTAAGCGAGTGGAGAACTCAACCACACATAAAAAAAACAATAGAATGCTTATCCTGGAAACCAAACATTCAATGGGGTTTGTTTTCATTAATCTCAGGAGATAAATATAGAGGGATAATCTATACATAGACTCTTTGTATTATTACTCATTTTCAATACCCAATTTGCACATTTCATGGCTCAGAAGAATTTTCGATCAATGTGGACATGCTTCTTAATTCCTTCATCCATCGAACTTCGAGCATATTGTTTTCTTCGAGCTTCCATTTATGCTATTGTTCTCCCCTATCTCTCCTTGCATCTCCTTCCATTTCCTTATTCACTACAACCCTCATTGTTTTAATGAGTTTCCTTTGGAAGTCCAATCACCATAGTTGTTTGTTTCCACTTCCCATTTTTCCAAAAAGACAAAATGAAATAAAAAAAACTATTTCAATTTTATTACAATTTTACAAAATAATTTAGGCAAGGATCCAATTTGAATCACACCTCCTCATTTGTAGTACTTTTGTCCCCAAAAGATTCAACTCCTTCAATATTCTTCTTATCCTATAATCAAGAAGACTCCATAAAATATCAAAGAAAGGGTGACTCCATTGTAGGATGGAAGATAAGAGTTGAGTAGCAGCTTCCTTGTTGTCCATATCATGGTTGTGGATGGCATTCACTGCTGCAATAGACCATCGGACAACCACTGCTCTTTGGGTTGAAAGTTCAAAAAAATCCTCTTTCCCCTTGACTTTGAATCTCCAATCTTTTTTCTTGGATGTCTGGTTCTTTGGATGGAGTTCTGGGTGAATCCACCAACATTTTCCCTCCCAATGTCCAGTCAATCTGTAGTACTAGCAATATTTCCCGCATGGGCTACTTGGCCTTATAGGGTGAAAAATATTGTTGGCCTTATGAAACCTTTTCTTGCAACAAAAACAAACTAAGCCATACATTTTTGGTCTTTAATGATGCTTTCTAGCTTGGTTTCTTGGTCCCCTAACAGTTGGAGAGAATATGAATGGAGAAATCATCTCTTTGTTTCCCTCTTCCAAGATGCTACAAGCATATTTGAGTGTCTTGTTGCACATGGCCTCTTTTCTGGTTCCTCTTTCCTTGATGAAAGTGGTTTGAGTTGCACTTGTGTTGGAGTTTTGTCCACTAAATCCTAGGCCTTTATTCTTGTTCCTCTATTAAGCTATGATTGGGATTATAATCCCTTATCCATTCTTTCTTATATGATGACCATCATAGCCCATTTTTCTCATGATATTGGAACCAACGCCTCTAGTGTGCTTCTCAAAGTCACCAAGGGTCTTGGAAGGTGTGTTTACCATTTTATCCTTTGTCATGGTACTAGCTTCAACAGTGGAAATGGAAGGGGCTTGCTTGGTCTCTTGGACAATGGCTTCTAGCTTCTTCAAGGTCTCTTCTTTCGCTTCCAAGTTCTGGTATAGGTAAGAAGTGACATCAATGAACCTCTCCTCCTACCAATTATCCAACTCAATCAATTTATCTTCCAAATGCAAGAGCTGCAATATAATCTTGTCTAATTCTTCCCTCATGTAAATCAAGGATTCTTGGTGCTTGAAAAGATATTTCTCCAGCTCATTTTCTCTCTGTCTGCAATACCAACTTTCCTCTTGAATTTTTCTATTGAAGTCTCTCAACTCTTCCAACTTCTATCTGTTCAAATCTTTTCCCATGGTATCTTCATCAAGATATTTTTTGAACCTACTCTGATACCATATGATTAGTAAATGGCAGGCTTGTGACCTATCCATCCCACCAACATAGATGGTTTTGCAGAAAAAAACAATTCTTTCTATATTGGTATTCTTTGACTGGTTATAAGTCCTATCATATGCCAATAAATAGTAGCATTTACTTGAAGACAGACCAATTGGCTTCCTGATAGTCGAGCTAAAAAAATGACAGATAAGTTGACTGGGAGAAGGAAAAGTCAACTATTTGCAAGTTGAGTCGACCGATTGCCTAGCAAGTCGACTAGATTAAAGGAGAGTGAACCATTTGCAATTCAAGTTGACCAAATATCTGATCAACCAAGAGAAAGATCCATCAAATGGAAGGCGGATGTAGTTGACTAGAAAATGTTGTAGGTCGAAAAGGAAAAGAGGGAAACGATTCGTGCAGAATGAGTCAACTATCAACTAGGAAAAAAATATCTAGAGACGAATTTGGTATTCAACAACAAATAAAACCTTTGGAGGGTGAGTTTGATAACCAAGGATGAAGGAAAAATTCCCAGAGAACGAATTCGGTGACCAACAACAAAGAAAAATGATGAGTATGGCTTGTGGGAAAGAAAACAACACCCAGGAAGCAATAAAAACATCTTATAAGGTTGGTGTGCAATAAACGAATTCCCAACATTTGTTAGTGTGTTGTGAGTATCCTATGGGTAAGGAAAAATCACCTAGCTAGCATAAAAATTTTATGAACAACTTGTGGGAAGAGGAAAAAAACCCATCAAATTTTAAATTGAAACGTACGATTTGTGGGCGAGGAAAAACATCTTTCATTACCAATTCGACCCAACAAGAAAATCAAGTCACCCAACAGTGAGAAAAATGGCATAGACAATGAATTACCCGAAACTATAGTATAGTGTATCTCAGGCCAATTGGGTTTATCAACAATCCAAAATAATACACAATTAACATTTTATATCAGAAAACAAGCTATCAAATAATCGATTCAAATGTTGAGGGGTAGTAAGAATAAATACCACCATAACATTTTAGTGAGTGGAGGAATCAATCACACATCAAAACAAATATAATGCATATCTTGGAAACCAAACATTCAATGGGGATTTTTTTTTATTAAGCTCATGAGATAAATGCATAGGGGTGATATATAGACAGACTCTTTGTATTGTTATTTGTTGTCAATACCCAATTTGCAGATAACATGGCTCTGAAGCACCTTTGCTCAGTGTGGACATGCTTCTTGATTCCTTTGTCCATCAAAATTTGAGCAGGTTTTCTTCTTCGAGCTTCCATTTCTTCTCTTGTTCTCCCTTATCTCTCCCTTATCTCTCCTTGCATTTCCCTCTATTACCTTTTTCACTACAACCCTCATTTTTTTAATGGGTTTACTTTGCAAGGGAAACCATCATAGTTGTTCATTTCCAATTCCCATTTTTCCAAAAAGAAAAAATGTAATAAAAAAAAAAATCAATTTTATTATAATTTTACAAAAGAATTTAGGAAAGGATCCAATTCGTATTAGGGGTGGATCTATATGCCTACATCTATGGAGGGGGAATAAGTTGCATGTGTGCTTATGTTATGGGTTTTTGAGGGCCTCCTAAAGTGGGATTTCTCCATGCTTGTTTTCATAGCTGGCTTGGAGGAGGAGAAGCCACACAAGGTTGTGTTGGCAGACACCATGGCTAAGAAGTATACTGCATGGAAGGGTTAGTCCATTATTAATTTAAATAATAATATTGGTCTTGAACCATACCTTGAGGTCTGGGCTGTCATAGTTGTTTCTCAGAAACAAAGAACAGTTGTTTCGGTTCCTCGTATTTTTGATAGATAACTTTCAATCTTGGTAGGGATGGACAGTTTGAAGTAGCATGGTCCTCACTGCATATTCCACAAACCTTGATTTTGTCCAATTGGCATTCCTTCCATGGGTGATTCATTCTTCATTTTGGGAAAAAGGATAACCAAATATCATTCTACCTCTTCTTTCTTCTTCTTCATTTGTAGTGTATCCAACTAGGAGCTTAAGGAACTAAGTATATCAGTCTTAAAATCCTCTAAAATGATCCCAATTTCTACTCTTGTGACTCCACCTCCAACAATATTTATAGTCCTTGTTAATATATCTCTTGGTCCTTTTTCTATTTTCTAAGTACATTGGGAATATTTGTGACAAATTTCCAATATAACATCATCATATTACTAAGAGATATCTCCTCCACTCATCAGTTTGAGAAGTTCAATGCAATCATCTCATATTCCTCTCAAGAATAGAACACATCGTATCTTAGGATCCAAGTCTCCTTGCCTTTCCCTATGCAAATTGTTGTTGAATATTTCGACATAATCCTCAAGGCTCTCATCTTCATGTTGTGTCATTATAAATACTTCTATCCTCCTTTCTTCATCCTTACAATAATTTTGGTACCTTTCCAGGAATATCTTCGTCATCTGGTCCCACATATGGATGTTGTCTCTACCAATGGCCATGAATCAACGCAGTATAACGTTATTGAGTGTGAAAAGGAAGAGTTTCAATTTTTGAGCATATGAAATGTAATCATGAGTTCTACAAAGCATGTCGAATTCAAAGAGGAAGGTGTCGAGATATTCTTTGGATAAGCCATGAAAATTTGACAAGGCTAAATGATGGATATTCTTCATTTTGATGTCTTCATTTGATCCTCCAATTGAGAATTTGAAGGAAAAGGTTTCTTCCTTGGCAATTTTATGTGCCATATTCCTATGAGGCATGTCTTATATGCCTAAAGGTGCTTTAGGAAACATGAATTCCCTAGAGTGGTATTGGTCACTGATCAAATATTTTGAAGGTGGAACCTTTGTGTGCATAGAATCCTGTATAGTTTCAAATTCTTGAGTGGAGGTATCAGGTCTCTTTTTGGAAGGAAAATTTATTGTGGGTGACAAATAGTTTGGCTAACTAAGTTCCTTTCCCTCTTGAGAATGGCCTGCACTGTTATCTTTACAAGAGTTTTTGGATGAACTAATGAATATACCTTGTTGATCTCTAACTCTATGCATAGAAAAGATTATAAAAAAATCCTACAAATTGTTGAAAATAAATCATATCACTTAGTCTGTTTTAATAAAAATACAAACAAAAATAGAACAATAACTACACTTTTGACAGATCCCCGACAATGACGCAAAATATTATGGACTTTTCAATCACTTCCTAATTGAATTAGTAAGCAACTGAAGAGTTTTTCATTTAATTATCAATCCAAGGTCTATTGAACTTACAAACTGTCATGCACCGTATATGCAAGTATAATGTTGTAATTTCCAGTGAGTTGTAGTACTTTCAATTGATTTTCACAAGGAAATATATCAATATGCTCTAGCAAGTCATTAGGTTATATCAACTCCACACTTTTCAAGAATAGAACACATTTTTTGGGGAAATTAAATGTCACACTTTACAAGCAAGTAAGTCACTCTTATAGGAAAGTAAATCACGCTTGTGGAAAAAGTAAATCACACTTGTAGGAAATTAAAGATCACACTTGCGGGAAAGTAAATCAAACTAGTAGGAAAAGTAAAGGTGACTTGTTCAAGTATTTAAGATGATCTTGATTATTGTGACAATTGTGTTATAACTCATGTACTCAAGCTTTAAGTATCAAACGAAACTATTCTTGCAAATAAAATAAATAAACTATCTCGATTTCAAAATCACACAATTGTTAATTAAAAATATAAATGTTGTGATGTAGAGTTGCAACAACGAGGGTTCCATCAGCTAGATTTGCAACAGCAGGAGTTGCAACAACCAGAGTTGCAACAATAGGATTTGTAGCAACTGGAGTTGAAATAACCAGAGTTGCAACAATATGATTTGCAGCAACTAGAGTTGCAAAAACAAGAGTTGCATTAACATGAGTCCCAACAACACGAGTTACAACAATCGTGAGTTGTAGCAATTGAAATCCCAACAAGGGAAATACACATGAAGGATACCCCTAGAGAGGTTTTGGGTTGTAGGATCATAAATTCGATGGGATATTCCCATGAATATATAGATATCACTATGTCTTCTAAGATACCTTTGGTTTGAGAGTTGATGTTTCAGTGGGTTGGGGTACAGTTGGGGTTTCCTTAAGACAGGTCAGTCCTAAGGTTTCCATGGTCTCACGTGTCATAACATTAATGACAACACCAAGGTCGATTAATTTGTTGATAATTAATGTGTCAATGATCTTCACATTAACTATCGAGTTTCTAGGGCCATATTATTTGGCTTCGAGAACTCCCCCCATCATTCAGTTTGAAAATTTACCCATAACGTGGACAGTTTGAGGATCCTTCATTTTTCTACTGGGTTTCTTTAAACAAATTTCCTGTACTGATTTTGAGAATATAGGTACATATTTGATGGCTTGGAACAATGGTATTTATCACACATGTTGTTGAGTTCTCCCAAGAAGTCAAACTCTGGATGAACAAGAGGTTTCTCTAAGTTTAATATTTCTGGATAGGGTGGGTTTTGAAGTTCAAGGTGGGCATGATCAACTTTCAAAGTTTCATGAGATTTTTTATGTTTTGGTTCTTCATTGCAGACATCCTCATTAAATATTCAATAAGAATAGGAGGCTTGTCCTTGGTTAATGTATTCTCATATCGAAGATGGATATCATTGCAGTTCAGGGAAAATATGGAATAGGCAGGGAGGTAGCAAGCCCAACAACTTGTGATGGTTGGGATGGCCTTTTGTTATTATGGTTAGGGATGGGTTGTGCAGGTAATTTTGGTCGAGTAGGGGATGATCCATAAATGGTAGGCCTATTTCATTTCTGTCCCACCAACACAGATGCTTATGTGAAATATAATCCTT
>ML793576.1:209632-230523 GCA_009831015.1 Picea engelmannii
TACCTTGGAAGAGTACCCTATCATAGTAGCACCATGATGAATAAACAAATACAAATTAGTTAACCAGGTGCGGAAATTATTTAAACAAAAGTCGTATAAGAACATTTTTTTTATTATAACTATGTGAAATTAATCTTCGCAATGTAAAATTAAAAAAAAAAAAATTGATGCAAAGAATCGTTACATGGGCCCTATTAAAATAGGAGCCTCACACACTTTTGTTTTTAGTTATTCAAGTGCATGCTCGCAACTTTCTCTCCAGAAAAAATTAGAATCTTTGTTAAGAAAAGAAAATAATGGATGAGCAATTCATGAGAAATTTTCAATAAAGAGACGATAGTAACCAAGATACCTCAAGAAACTTTGTACCTATTTTTGTGAACATGGAGTTAGAAAGTTTAATAATACCTTGATTTTCTCTGGATCCACTTGTATTCCCTTAGATGAGATACAATTCCCTAATATGATGCCATCAAATAAAAGCATTGCACATTTCTCATTGTTGAGGGAAATGTTTGATTCTTTACACCTTATCAATATTTTCTCTAAATTTTCTAATGATGCATCAAATTCATTACCATATGTTGTGAATTCATCCATATATATTTCCACACAATCATAAATTAAGTAAGAGACTATACCAATTACATCTCTTTGAAAGGTGGCAGGGGCGTTACATAACCCGAATGGTAGAACACAATAGGAAAATTTCCCCCATGGACAAGAAAACGATGTTTTGTCTTGATCCTTAGGTGTGATATGGATCTGGTTATACCCGTTGAATATATTGAGGAAAGAAAAGTATTTCTTCCTTGCTAACGTATCAAGGACGTGGTCTATAAATGAAAGCGAGAAATGGTCCTTGTGTGTTGATTTGTTGAGTTCTCCATAGTCCAAAAAAATGCTCCATTTGCCATTTTTATTTGGTACCATGATGAGAGGGGAGACCCATTGGCTCTTAGAAATTGGGTAGATAAGATTGGCTTCGAGCAATTTCTGTAGCTCTTCCTTAACTATGTCCTTCAGTGTCATTTTTATCTGGCATTGGGTTTGGCGGATGCGTCTAGATCCTTATTTAATGTATTTATGGTGTGTGCATAAGTCAGGATGGATTCCCTTCATGTCAGAGTATTCCCAGGCGAAGGAATCATTGTGCTTTTGTAGAACTTAAACTGATTTCTCTTTTTGTTGTTTAGTCAGTCCTTGATTGATGTTCAAGTTTTTTTTGCAGTTGATTTCTATGGTTTCCCTTGACCTTTTTTAGGTGAGGACTCATTTTCTATGGGTGAGATGCTTGTTGAGGAAATATAAGCATGTTTTTTTGGATGCATAACATGCTCAAGAACATGTAAGTTAGACGAGCAAAACAAAGGATGATGAAATCATTGATTTCATCATCCTTTGTTTTCTCTCTGATGGCTAGGTACTGATATATATAGAGGACTTGATGAGATTATCCTTCTCCAACACTATATTCTCTGTCAGCCCATAGTGGTGTTTCAAAATATAGGTTGGGTTTGGTGGGAGGATACAGAGTTAATTATTTTGTAAAGGTTTCGTGGAAGATGGTCATATTGCTCGACCTACAACTGATGTAAGAATTAGCAGTGACCATCCAAGGCCTTCCCAGGATTAAAGGATACCCCCAATAGAGGTTTTGGGTTGCAGGATCATAAAGTCTATGGGATATTCCCATGAATATATAGCTATCACCAGTCAGTCCCAAGGTTTCCATGGTCTCACGTGTCATAACATTAATGACAACACCAAGGTCGATTATTTTGTTGATAATTAATGTATTAATGATCTGCACATTAACTATCAAGTTGTTAGGGTCATATTATTTGGCTGCGAGAACTCACCCCATCATCAAGTTTGACAGTTTACCCATAACGTGGATAGTTTGAGGATCCATCTGTTTTCTACAGGGTTTCTTTAAAAAAAATTCTTGTACTGATTTTGAGCATATAGGTACATCTTTGATGGCTTGGAACATTGATAGTTAGCACACATGTTCTTGAGTTCTCTTAAGAAGTCAAACTCTAGATGAACAAGAGGTTTCTCTAGGTTTAATATTTTTGGATAGGGTGGGTTTTGATGTTCAGGGTTGGCATGATCAACTTTGAAAGGTTCATGAGATTTTTTCTGTTTTGGCTCTTCATTCTAGACATCCTCATTCAAATATTCAATAAGAATAGGAGGGTTGTCCTTGGTTAATGTATTCCCATATCGAAGATGGATATCATTGTAGTTCAGGGAAAATATGGAATAGACAGGGAGGTAGCAAGCCCAACAACTTGTGCTAGTTGGGATGGCCTTCCATTATTAGGGTTAGGGATGGGTTGTGCAGGTAATTTTGGTCGAGTAGGGGATGATCCATAAATGGTAGGCCTATTGCATTTATGTCCCACCAACACAGATGTTTATGCGGAATATAATCCTTCTTTCTATGTTGATCGTATTTGACTGGTTATAAGCCTTTTCATATGCTGATAAATAGTTTCATTGACTAGAATATAGACCAGTCGATCTCCCAATAGTCGGGTCAAAAAAATGAAAAAAAAATTCGACTCAGAGAAGGGAAAGTTGACTATTCATAAGTTGATTCGACCAACTTCCTAGTAAGTTGACCAGATGAAAGGAAATTCAACCATTTGCAAGTCGATTCGACCAAATATATGGTCGAGCAAGAGAAAGCGCCGTCGAATGAAAGGAAGATTTAGTTGACTAGAAAATGTTGTAGGACGAAAAGGAAAATATGGAAATGAATCATGCAGAATGATTCGACCAACAATTGGGAAAAAATAATCTAGAGATGAATATGGTATTCAACATAAAATAAAACCTTTGGAGGGCGAGTTTTATAAGAAACGATGAAGGGAAAACGCCGAGATATGAATTAGGTGACCAACAACAAAGAAAAATGTTGAATATGGCTCATGGAAAAGAAAAAAATGACCAGGAAGCAATAAAAACGTCTTATAAGGTTTGTGGGAAGTTAAAGAAAACCCAACAAGTGTTAGTGTGTTGTAAGCAACTTGTGGGAAAAGAAAAATCACCAATCTAGCATAACAATATTGTGAACAACTTGTGGGCAGGGGAAAAATGCCCCATAAATATTAAATTGTAATGTACAACTTGTGGGAAAGGAGGAAAAATGTCCATCATTACCAATTCAACCCAACAATCCTATCAAGTCACCCAACAATGAGAAAAATGGAATAGGCAGTGCATTACCAAAAACTATAGTGCAGTGTGTCTCATGCCGATTGGGTTTATCGACAATCCAAGAGAATACACAATTATCATTTTATATCAACAAACAAGATATCAAATAATTTATTCAAATGTTGAGGATTAGTAAGAATAAATACCACCATAACATTTTAAGCGAGTGGAGAACTCAACCACACATAAAAAAAACAATAGAATGCTTATCCTGGAAACCAAACATTCAATGGGGTTTGTTTTCATTAATCTCAGGAGATAAATATAGAGGGATAATCTATACATAGACTCTTTGTATTATTACTCATTTTCAATACCCAATTTGCACATTTCATGGCTCAGAAGAATTTTCGATCAATGTGGACATGCTTCTTAATTCCTTCATCCATCGAACTTCGAGCATATTGTTTTCTTCGAGCTTCCATTTATGCTATTGTTCTCCCCTATCTCTCCTTGCATCTCCTTCCATTTCCTTATTCACTACAACCCTCATTGTTTTAATGAGTTTCCTTTGGAAGTCCAATCACCATAGTTGTTTGTTTCCACTTCCCATTTTTCCAAAAAGACAAAATGAAATAAAAAAAACTATTTCAATTTTATTACAATTTTACAAAATAATTTAGGCAAGGATCCAATTTGAATCACACCTCCTCATTTGTAGTACTTTTGTCCCCAAAAGATTCAACTCCTTCAATATTCTTCTTATCCTATAATCAAGAAGACTCCATAAAATATCAAAGAAAGGGTGACTCCATTGTAGGATGGAAGATAAGAGTTGAGTAGCAGCTTCCTTGTTGTCCATATCATGGTTGTGGATGGCATTCACTGCTGCAATAGACCATCGGACAACCACTGCTCTTTGGGTTGAAAGTTCAAAAAAATCCTCTTTCCCCTTGACTTTGAATCTCCAATCTTTTTTCTTGGATGTCTGGTTCTTTGGATGGAGTTCTGGGTGAATCCACCAACATTTTCCCTCCCAATGTCCAGTCAATCTGTAGTACTAGCAATATTTCCCGCATGGGCTACTTGGCCTTATAGGGTGAAAAATATTGTTGGCCTTATGAAACCTTTTCTTGCAACAAAAACAAACTAAGCCATACATTTTTGGTCTTTAATGATGCTTTCTAGCTTGGTTTCTTGGTCCCCTAACAGTTGGAGAGAATATGAATGGAGAAATCATCTCTTTGTTTCCCTCTTCCAAGATGCTACAAGCATATTTGAGTGTCTTGTTGCACATGGCCTCTTTTCTGGTTCCTCTTTCCTTGATGAAAGTGGTTTGAGTTGCACTTGTGTTGGAGTTTTGTCCACTAAATCCTAGGCCTTTATTCTTGTTCCTCTATTAAGCTATGATTGGGATTATAATCCCTTATCCATTCTTTCTTATATGATGACCATCATAGCCCATTTTTCTCATGATATTGGAACCAACGCCTCTAGTGTGCTTCTCAAAGTCACCAAGGGTCTTGGAAGGTGTGTTTACCATTTTATCCTTTGTCATGGTACTAGCTTCAACAGTGGAAATGGAAGGGGCTTGCTTGGTCTCTTGGACAATGGCTTCTAGCTTCTTCAAGGTCTCTTCTTTCGCTTCCAAGTTCTGGTATAGGTAAGAAGTGACATCAATGAACCTCTCCTCCTACCAATTATCCAACTCAATCAATTTATCTTCCAAATGCAAGAGCTGCAATATAATCTTGTCTAATTCTTCCCTCATGTAAATCAAGGATTCTTGGTGCTTGAAAAGATATTTCTCCAGCTCATTTTCTCTCTGTCTGCAATACCAACTTTCCTCTTGAATTTTTCTATTGAAGTCTCTCAACTCTTCCAACTTCTATCTGTTCAAATCTTTTCCCATGGTATCTTCATCAAGATATTTTTTGAACCTACTCTGATACCATATGATTAGTAAATGGCAGGCTTGTGACCTATCCATCCCACCAACATAGATGGTTTTGCAGAAAAAAACAATTCTTTCTATATTGGTATTCTTTGACTGGTTATAAGTCCTATCATATGCCAATAAATAGTAGCATTTACTTGAAGACAGACCAATTGGCTTCCTGATAGTCGAGCTAAAAAAATGACAGATAAGTTGACTGGGAGAAGGAAAAGTCAACTATTTGCAAGTTGAGTCGACCGATTGCCTAGCAAGTCGACTAGATTAAAGGAGAGTGAACCATTTGCAATTCAAGTTGACCAAATATCTGATCAACCAAGAGAAAGATCCATCAAATGGAAGGCGGATGTAGTTGACTAGAAAATGTTGTAGGTCGAAAAGGAAAAGAGGGAAACGATTCGTGCAGAATGAGTCAACTATCAACTAGGAAAAAAATATCTAGAGACGAATTTGGTATTCAACAACAAATAAAACCTTTGGAGGGTGAGTTTGATAACCAAGGATGAAGGAAAAATTCCCAGAGAACGAATTCGGTGACCAACAACAAAGAAAAATGATGAGTATGGCTTGTGGGAAAGAAAACAACACCCAGGAAGCAATAAAAACATCTTATAAGGTTGGTGTGCAATAAACGAATTCCCAACATTTGTTAGTGTGTTGTGAGTATCCTATGGGTAAGGAAAAATCACCTAGCTAGCATAAAAATTTTATGAACAACTTGTGGGAAGAGGAAAAAAACCCATCAAATTTTAAATTGAAACGTACGATTTGTGGGCGAGGAAAAACATCTTTCATTACCAATTCGACCCAACAAGAAAATCAAGTCACCCAACAGTGAGAAAAATGGCATAGACAATGAATTACCCGAAACTATAGTATAGTGTATCTCAGGCCAATTGGGTTTATCAACAATCCAAAATAATACACAATTAACATTTTATATCAGAAAACAAGCTATCAAATAATCGATTCAAATGTTGAGGGGTAGTAAGAATAAATACCACCATAACATTTTAGTGAGTGGAGGAATCAATCACACATCAAAACAAATATAATGCATATCTTGGAAACCAAACATTCAATGGGGATTTTTTTTTATTAAGCTCATGAGATAAATGCATAGGGGTGATATATAGACAGACTCTTTGTATTGTTATTTGTTGTCAATACCCAATTTGCAGATAACATGGCTCTGAAGCACCTTTGCTCAGTGTGGACATGCTTCTTGATTCCTTTGTCCATCAAAATTTGAGCAGGTTTTCTTCTTCGAGCTTCCATTTCTTCTCTTGTTCTCCCTTATCTCTCCCTTATCTCTCCTTGCATTTCCCTCTATTACCTTTTTCACTACAACCCTCATTTTTTTAATGGGTTTACTTTGCAAGGGAAACCATCATAGTTGTTCATTTCCAATTCCCATTTTTCCAAAAAGAAAAAATGTAATAAAAAAAAAAATCAATTTTATTATAATTTTACAAAAGAATTTAGGAAAGGATCCAATTCGTATTAGGGGTGGATCTATATGCCTACATCTATGGAGGGGGAATAAGTTGCATGTGTGCTTATGTTATGGGTTTTTGAGGGCCTCCTAAAGTGGGATTTCTCCATGCTTGTTTTCATAGCTGGCTTGGAGGAGGAGAAGCCACACAAGGTTGTGTTGGCAGACACCATGGCTAAGAAGTATACTGCATGGAAGGGTTAGTCCATTATTAATTTAAATAATAATATTGGTCTTGAACCATACCTTGAGGTCTGGGCTGTCATAGTTGTTTCTCAGAAACAAAGAACAGTTGTTTCGGTTCCTCGTATTTTTGATAGATAACTTTCAATCTTGGTAGGGATGGACAGTTTGAAGTAGCATGGTCCTCACTGCATATTCCACAAACCTTGATTTTGTCCAATTGGCATTCCTTCCATGGGTGATTCATTCTTCATTTTGGGAAAAAGGATAACCAAATATCATTCTACCTCTTCTTTCTTCTTCTTCATTTGTAGTGTATCCAACTAGGAGCTTAAGGAACTAAGTATATCAGTCTTAAAATCCTCTAAAATGATCCCAATTTCTACTCTTGTGACTCCACCTCCAACAATATTTATAGTCCTTGTTAATATATCTCTTGGTCCTTTTTCTATTTTCTAAGTACATTGGGAATATTTGTGACAAATTTCCAATATAACATCATCATATTACTAAGAGATATCTCCTCCACTCATCAGTTTGAGAAGTTCAATGCAATCATCTCATATTCCTCTCAAGAATAGAACACATCGTATCTTAGGATCCAAGTCTCCTTGCCTTTCCCTATGCAAATTGTTGTTGAATATTTCGACATAATCCTCAAGGCTCTCATCTTCATGTTGTGTCATTATAAATACTTCTATCCTCCTTTCTTCATCCTTACAATAATTTTGGTACCTTTCCAGGAATATCTTCGTCATCTGGTCCCACATATGGATGTTGTCTCTACCAATGGCCATGAATCAACGCAGTATAACGTTATTGAGTGTGAAAAGGAAGAGTTTCAATTTTTGAGCATATGAAATGTAATCATGAGTTCTACAAAGCATGTCGAATTCAAAGAGGAAGGTGTCGAGATATTCTTTGGATAAGCCATGAAAATTTGACAAGGCTAAATGATGGATATTCTTCATTTTGATGTCTTCATTTGATCCTCCAATTGAGAATTTGAAGGAAAAGGTTTCTTCCTTGGCAATTTTATGTGCCATATTCCTATGAGGCATGTCTTATATGCCTAAAGGTGCTTTAGGAAACATGAATTCCCTAGAGTGGTATTGGTCACTGATCAAATATTTTGAAGGTGGAACCTTTGTGTGCATAGAATCCTGTATAGTTTCAAATTCTTGAGTGGAGGTATCAGGTCTCTTTTTGGAAGGAAAATTTATTGTGGGTGACAAATAGTTTGGCTAACTAAGTTCCTTTCCCTCTTGAGAATGGCCTGCACTGTTATCTTTACAAGAGTTTTTGGATGAACTAATGAATATACCTTGTTGATCTCTAACTCTATGCATAGAAAAGATTATAAAAAAATCCTACAAATTGTTGAAAATAAATCATATCACTTAGTCTGTTTTAATAAAAATACAAACAAAAATAGAACAATAACTACACTTTTGACAGATCCCCGACAATGACGCAAAATATTATGGACTTTTCAATCACTTCCTAATTGAATTAGTAAGCAACTGAAGAGTTTTTCATTTAATTATCAATCCAAGGTCTATTGAACTTACAAACTGTCATGCACCGTATATGCAAGTATAATGTTGTAATTTCCAGTGAGTTGTAGTACTTTCAATTGATTTTCACAAGGAAATATATCAATATGCTCTAGCAAGTCATTAGGTTATATCAACTCCACACTTTTCAAGAATAGAACACATTTTTTGGGGAAATTAAATGTCACACTTTACAAGCAAGTAAGTCACTCTTATAGGAAAGTAAATCACGCTTGTGGAAAAAGTAAATCACACTTGTAGGAAATTAAAGATCACACTTGCGGGAAAGTAAATCAAACTAGTAGGAAAAGTAAAGGTGACTTGTTCAAGTATTTAAGATGATCTTGATTATTGTGACAATTGTGTTATAACTCATGTACTCAAGCTTTAAGTATCAAACGAAACTATTCTTGCAAATAAAATAAATAAACTATCTCGATTTCAAAATCACACAATTGTTAATTAAAAATATAAATGTTGTGATGTAGAGTTGCAACAACGAGGGTTCCATCAGCTAGATTTGCAACAGCAGGAGTTGCAACAACCAGAGTTGCAACAATAGGATTTGTAGCAACTGGAGTTGAAATAACCAGAGTTGCAACAATATGATTTGCAGCAACTAGAGTTGCAAAAACAAGAGTTGCATTAACATGAGTCCCAACAACACGAGTTACAACAATCGTGAGTTGTAGCAATTGAAATCCCAACAAGGGAAATACACATGAAGGATACCCCTAGAGAGGTTTTGGGTTGTAGGATCATAAATTCGATGGGATATTCCCATGAATATATAGATATCACTATGTCTTCTAAGATACCTTTGGTTTGAGAGTTGATGTTTCAGTGGGTTGGGGTACAGTTGGGGTTTCCTTAAGACAGGTCAGTCCTAAGGTTTCCATGGTCTCACGTGTCATAACATTAATGACAACACCAAGGTCGATTAATTTGTTGATAATTAATGTGTCAATGATCTTCACATTAACTATCGAGTTTCTAGGGCCATATTATTTGGCTTCGAGAACTCCCCCCATCATTCAGTTTGAAAATTTACCCATAACGTGGACAGTTTGAGGATCCTTCATTTTTCTACTGGGTTTCTTTAAACAAATTTCCTGTACTGATTTTGAGAATATAGGTACATATTTGATGGCTTGGAACAATGGTATTTATCACACATGTTGTTGAGTTCTCCCAAGAAGTCAAACTCTGGATGAACAAGAGGTTTCTCTAAGTTTAATATTTCTGGATAGGGTGGGTTTTGAAGTTCAAGGTGGGCATGATCAACTTTCAAAGTTTCATGAGATTTTTTATGTTTTGGTTCTTCATTGCAGACATCCTCATTAAATATTCAATAAGAATAGGAGGCTTGTCCTTGGTTAATGTATTCTCATATCGAAGATGGATATCATTGCAGTTCAGGGAAAATATGGAATAGGCAGGGAGGTAGCAAGCCCAACAACTTGTGATGGTTGGGATGGCCTTTTGTTATTATGGTTAGGGATGGGTTGTGCAGGTAATTTTGGTCGAGTAGGGGATGATCCATAAATGGTAGGCCTATTTCATTTCTGTCCCACCAACACAGATGCTTATGTGAAATATAATCCTTATTTCTATCTTGATCCTCTTTGACTAGTTATAAGCCTTTTCATATGCTGATAAATAGTTGCATCGACTAGAAGATAGACCAATTGAACTCCCAATAGTTGGGTCGAAAAAATGAAAAAAAAGTCGGCTAGGAGAAGGGAGAGTTGACTATTCATAAGCCGATTCAACCAATTTCCTAGTAAGTTGACCAGATGAAAGGAAATTCAAGTCGATTCGACCAAGAGAAAGCTCCATCGAATGAAAGGCAGATTTAGTTGACTGGAAAATGTTGTAGGAGGAAAAGGAAAAGATGGAAATGAATAATGCAGAATGAGTCGACCAACAATTGGGAAAACATTATCTAGAGATGAATTTGGTATTCAACAGAAAATAAAACCTTTGGAGGGAGATTTTTATAACCAAGGATGAAGGGAAAACACCCAGAGATGAATTAGGTGTCCAACAACAAAGAAAAATGTTGAATGTGGCTCATGTGATCCGTATTTTATGAGCATAACGAAATGAATATATATTATTAACAAATGCTTAACACAGAATAACAAAGATACAATAAAACTAGTTTTCTATTCAATAAGGAAATAAGTTGAAACTGTAAAATGCAACGGAAAAGAAGCTTGCTGGAATGGTGGAAGTTTATCTTTGAGAAGAGATGTGACAGTTGCACTTATTCACAAGAAGATGATTACAATGAGTCCCTTAAGGCCTTTCTACAATAAACAAAAGTGTCAAAATCCCTAGACATCCAAAAACCATGTGGGCCCCGTTTGGGTAAGTCAATACATCAATTTCCCATGGTCGTCACTTTTGCATACGATATTTGTTTTAGGCACTCAATAACTCATTGGAAAGATCTGTCCGAGGAATACAACTATTGATGAAAATTTCATAATGAATTTTTTTTATCAGTAGATACCCAAAAAAACGTCGTTTAGGGCCTCAAAACGGCTCCGAAAGTTTTGGACCCAAAAAACTGCTAAAAATAGTAAATTACCAAATTTTCCATAAAGTTGTTTTGAGCCACCTGGAAAAGGTGGGTGGCCACCGATATCCACCTGGATAAATTATCCCTCCTTAGGAAGCAATGGTCTTCATTGTGTTGAGTTCCCCCATCAGATGAGGAAATTTCTGCTAAATTTGGCCCCGGGTGAGCCAGTTGCCTTGGTGTAGGAGCTGCCATGATTTGACGACTCAATAAAGCTAGATCCTTTGTTGTCAAGTTCCCTTGATATATGTGTCCACAATCTGATCACTGGATGCCTATTGTATGCAGTCGGGGTTGAGATCTGTTGGTGTTAATTGTTCTGCTACGTCCGAGGTGTCCAATAATGGTGGGAAATAAGGTCGAAGGAGGTCCACGTTGAACACTAGGTGCAGGCCAAGGAAATGAGGAATGTTGAGCTCAAAATCATTATCCCCCACAACCTTGGTGATGGTGTATGCCCCATAACGGAGTGGGAGCATCTTTCGATGGGGTCCTGTAAGGCGTTCTTTCTACAAGTGCAACCAAACTTTGTCACCCACCTGAAACTTATGTGGCACCCGATGTTGATCATGGTGTTGCTTGTACTTGTTATTGGAATTCTGTAGGATATCCTGAACCTGTTGGCGGATGTGTTGGATCTGCTTAATGAACTAGGTGGCTTTGTCAGCGTCAATTGGAGAAGGAGATGAGTTGGCGAAGGTGACTGGAAGGGAAAGCACAACAACTATGGGACCCAATGGTTGGAATCCAAACCCCACCTGAAAGGGGATGTGGTCGGTTGAGATATGCAAGTATCAGTTGTATCTATGATGAACATAGGGAAGACTCTCATCCCATGTGCGAGGGTTCTTGGAATTATGCATGCGCAGGATATGCACGATCATTCAATTTATGACCTCGGTTTGGCCATTTGTCTGGGGGTGGAAGGTTGTGGATTTGGTGAGCTTGGTCTCTAGCACTGACCAGAGGATCGACCAGAATGTGCTGAGAAACTGACTGTCCCGATCCGAGACAATGGTTTGTGGGATTCCAAAATGTACCCAGACTCATTCAAAGAAGAGCTTTCCAGTGGCTTTTGTTGTGATGCTCTTCTTGTAGGAAACCAAAATCGCCATCTTAGAAAAGCGATCAACAACCACAAAAACAAAGTCATTTCCCTTCTTGGTGGACAGGAGGCCCGACATATAGTCCATTGAGATGGATTCCCATGGCATGTCAGGAGTATAAATAAGGGTGTATAGGCCCTGTTTCTTAGTTGTCAGTTTGGAAATAGTGTAGGTAGTACAAGACCTGATATACTTGCTGACCTCCTGTCAAAGTTTCAGCCAGTAGAAATGTTTCTGTAGCATCACGACTGTCTTTTTGATGTCGAAGTGTCCTGCCACCTGACTGTAGTGGGATTCCCAGATCATCTTCACCCACTCTCTTGATGGAACGTAGATATAGCCCATACGACACAATAAGCCATCCTGAAGATGGAAATTATCGACAACTACATTTGCACCCAACATTTGGTAGGTGGTGGCGAAGTCCAGGTCTATCTCATAGAGTTGGGGTCATCTAGAGGTCTCATGGCCGCAATATCCTAGCACCGTGGTGAGTGTCGTGACTGGCAGCATACTTAGGAAATCAATGATGCGGTTGGTGCTTCCTGTCTTATACTTGATGTTGAAGTGGAATTTTTGTAAGTATGTGGACCAATTTTGATGGCGGACATTCTGTAATTTTCCTTGTGTCTTCATGAACTACAGTGGCTTATTATCAGTGTGGATGACTATCTCCTTCCTAAGAATGTAACGTATCCACTAGCAGTATGCTTGCACAATGGAGTACATTTATTTTTCCTAAGTAGGGTACTTATAGACAACATCTGATAGTGTCTCACTATGATAGGTCACGGGGTGGTCGTGCTGAGTGAGAACGACACCCATAACATAGTCTAAAGCATCTGTCGCGATCTCAAAGGGTTGATGCTAGTATGGTAGTGAAAGTACTGGTTCCAAGCACAAAAATTGCTTCAAATCATCGAACACTTGTTGTTGGGACTGACCCCACGCAAATTTTACCTTACCACCGCCCTTGGTTATTTGGCTGAGGGCCCATGCAATATGGGAGAATCCCAACACGAACCTGTGGTAGAAATTAGCAAGGTCCAAGAAGCTTCGAAGCTCAGTGAATGTTGTTGGGGCTAGGCAGTGACGAATTACTTGGATCTTGGATAGATCCACATGTACACCATGTTGATCAATGATGTAGCCCAGGTAATGGACCCTTTCCATGCCGAAGGTGCATTTTTCCAAGTTGGAGTATAGCTTGTGCTTTCGCAGGGTGTGAAGAACCTACTGAATATGCTGCTAGTGTTTTTCCCAAGACTTGTTGTAAATGAGAATGTCATCCAGATACACCACTACAAAAGTATTGGTGAATGGTCACAGGATATCGTCCATCATCCTCATGAAAGTGGTTGGAGCATTTTTTAAACCAGAGGGCATGAACAACCATTCAAAAATAACTTCCTTTGACTTGAAGGTGGTCTTCCATAGATATGTCTATTCTATCGGGACCTGGTGGTAGCCAGAATTCAGATCAATCTTACTGAAGTATTTGGCCCCCATGAGTTGATCAAGGAGGTCATCGATTCAGGGAATTGGGTACCAGTTTCTGACTGTGATTTTATTCAGGGCCTGGTAATTAATGCAGAGTTTCCATGTTCCATATTTCTTCTGTACCAGCATGATTGGGCTCCCGCAAGATGATGAGTTGGGATGGAAGTGCCCCTTGTAGAGTATTTCTTGTATCTTTTACTTGATCTCGTCAATCTTGAACATAGAGCAACGATAGACTGGCCCATTGGGAAGCGATGCGCTGAGGGTCATATCGATGGGGTATTTGACTTGAAATTGAAAAGGTACCCTGGTAGGTGAGGAGAAGATATATGAGTATTCTTAGACGACCTTATCTACTTGCTTCTGCTATGTGGAGAGGTTGGCTGTAGAGACCCTGGATGTGGCTGTGATATTTTGCTCATTCCAAGAGCAAATCATGAAGAAGAAAAGGTTCACCATATGAGAGATGACCTTCCTGCATTGCTTGGAAGAGATCAAGGAAATATCACTAGGTGGGACTGCCTCGGGTATCCTATAAAATTTCCTATTCAAAGTAATAATAAAACTACGAGGCCTAGACTCATATACAACATGATGTTTCCATAAATAAGGTTGGCCCAAAAGAACATCACAAACTTCGAGAGGAGAAACATCACAAAATACATTGTCTTTGAAGGGCTTGATGTCGTACGACAATCGACACTGTTGGTTGATGCATAGATAGCTTCCTTGGTGGATCCATCCAATGGTGTAGGGTTGTGGGTGCAACATTATCAGTTGGGCCAGCTGCTTGACAACCTATGCTGAGATGAGGTTATTCTATCTACCTCTATCAATGATGAAGTGCAACGGGTTTCCTCTTACCCACATTTGTGAATGGAAGAGGTGCTCTCCTTCTTTTGGCTCGTCCGGTTCATCAGGCTGGAGATTGGTGTTAGAAATGGTGGCACTGGGTTCTGCATGAATGATCCGTATTGCCCTTTCTGGTTTTGAATCAGAGTTAGAACATGCATATGATTCAAAGGATTTCACTTTGGCCACCAACAACTGCTTTGTGTGGCAGTCAATAGTGTTATGCGAAGGGCTCTTATGGAAGTCGCACCACTTCCCGGTATCTTTCTTTGTCTTTCCTGTGTCCTTATTTGCTTACATCTTGGACTGGTTATCCTAACATTGTCCATCTTTGATCTTTCCTTTTTTCTATGGGTGGGGCCACCCTTTCTTGGATTTTTTTGTGAAGGGTTTGTGGGCCCAAATTGTCGCATCTTTTGTTTGAGCTTCTGCTCGATTTTGATGACATATCGGTAGGCCGCACCCAAGGACGAGATGTCCATAAATTCCATTTTGGTCTAGATGTATCTATGTAGAGCACCATGATACTTGAGCACCGCATGTCACTCTAAATATTTGATATCCATCTTGGTGTGCAAGGTATGGAAGATATTTGTGAAATCTAGCATTGCTTGGTCTCTTTCTTGCCACAATGTGGTCCATTTGGTATATAAGTCATCATAACTTCCAACAGGGTAGCATTTTTCCTTAATAACATCCTTGAAGGATTCCTAGGTGGTCATGAATGTAAATAACGAGGGTTCCTCTGTTTCCTTTTTCTCACAAAAAGTTTCCCACCAATCTTTGACATGGGGAACAACTTTGAGGAGCGCAAAAGTAATCTTTTCTTTATTCTAAAAGTTATGGATAGAAACATACCCTTCTAGTAGATACAACCACTTGTCTACACCATCTGCATCTACCTAACCTTCAAATACAAGAATATCAAATTTTATGTATATCTTGAAGGGGGTGGAGCCTCCGCTCAAAGAAGATGCATCCCCTGTTGGTAGTTGCCGAAGGATTTGTGCGAAACTATCCATCATCTCGTTCCTATGTTGCATGAGGGTTTCCTCAAGAAACATTTTGAAAGGATCTCATGTCTTGTAATATTTATTTTATCCTGCCATGAGAGGTCGCTTGGGCGTGTAAGAGCTTTGGTCCTCAAGAGGAACAAGCTCGAGACCCAATTCTTTGTACTCTGACCTCGTTGGGGACATGCATTAAGATGACAAGGGGAAAAATGCTATGATACCACTGATCCATATTTTATGAGTAGAATGAAATGACTACAAATTATTAATAGATGCTTAACACAAAATAACAGAGATACAGTAAAAATAGTTTTCTATTGAATAAGGAAATAAGCTGAAACTGTAAAATCCAGCGAAAAACAAGCTTCCTGGAATGGTGGTGGCTTATCTCTGAGAAGAGATGTCAAGGCTATGCTCATTCACAAGAATATGATTACAATGAGGCTCTGAAGGATTTTTTACAATAAAAAGGAGTGTCAAAAATCCTAGACATCCAAACACCTAACCCTAGGAGATGAAGAGCCAAAAGTCATGTGGGCCCCGTTTGGGTAAGTCAGTACATCAACTTCCCGGGGTCGTAAATTTTGCATACGATCTTTGTTTTAGGCACTCGATAACCCGTTAGAAAGATCTATCTGAGGACTACAACAGTTAACGAAAATTTCATGATGAAATATTCCAATACGTAGATACCCAAAAAAACGTCGTTTAGGGCCTCAAAACGACTCTGGAAGTTTGGGACCCGAAAAACTGCTAAAAATAGTAAATTACCAAAATTGCCAAAAATTTGTTTTGAGCAGCTTGGAAAATGTGGGTGGCCACCGTTATCTACCTGGGTCATCGCGGGAAAGCAAAAGAATCCCAGGAAGCAATAAATACATCTTATAAGGTTTGTGGAAAATGAAAGAATGCCCAACAAGTGTTAGTGTGTTTTGAGCAACTTGTGGGCAAAGAAAAATCGCCCATCTAGCATAAAAATATTGTGAACAGCTTGTGGGTAGGGGGGAAATGCCCCATAAATATTAAATTGTAATGTACAGTTTGTGGGCAAGGAGGAAAAATGTCCATCATTACCAATTCAACCGAACAAGCCAATCAAGTCATCCAACAATGAGAAAAATGGCATAGGCAGTGCATTACCAGAAACTATAGTACAATGTATCTAGGGCATTTGGGTTTATCAAAAATCCAAGAGAATACACAATTATCATTTTATATCAGAAAACAAGCTATCAAATAATTGATTCAAATGTTGAGTTGTAGTAAGAATAAATAACACCATAACATTTTAAGCGAGTGGAGAACTCAATCACACATAAAAAAACAATATAATGCTTATCCTGGAAACCAAACATTCAATGGTTTTTTTTTTCATTAATATCAGGAGATAATTATAGAAGGGTGAACTATACACAAAATCTTTGTATTGTTAATTATTTTCAATACCCAATTTGCAGATTGCATGGCCCAAAGAATTTTCAATCAGTGTGGACAAGCTTCTTAATTCCTTCATCCATCGAACTTCGAGCAGGTTGTTTCCTTCGAGCTTCCATTTATGCTATTGTTATCCCCTATCTCTCCTTTCATATCCTTCCATTTCCTTATTCACTACAACCATCATTTTTTTAATGGGTTTCCTTTGGAAGGCTAATCGTCATAGTTGTTCACTTCCACTTCTCATTTTTCAAAAAAGACAAAATGAAATAAAAAAAACTATTTCAATTTTATTACAATTTTACAAAAGAATTTAGGCAAGGATCCAATTTGGATCACACCTCCCCATTTGTAGTATTTTGGTCCCAAAAATATTCAACTCCTTCAATCTTGTTCTTATCCTATAATCAAGCAGATTCTACCAAATCTCAAAGAAAGGGTGCCTCCATTGTAGGATGGAAGATAAGAGTTGAGTAGAGACTTCCTTGTTGTCCTTATCATGGTTGTGGATGGAATTCACTGCTGCAATAGATCATTGGACAACCACTGCTCTTTGGGTTTCAAGTTCCAACAACTCCTCTTTCCCCTTGACCTTGAATCTCCAACCTTTCTTCTTGGATATATGGTTCTTTGGATGTATTTCTGAGTCAATCCACCAATATTTGGCCTCCCAATGTCTAGTCAATTTGCAGTACCGACAATAGTTCCCGCATGGGCTAGTTTTCCTTATAGGGTGAAAAATATCGTTGGCCTTATGACCCCTTTTCTTGCAACAAAAAAAAACTAAGCCATACATTTGTGGTCTTTAATGATGCTTGCTAGCTTGGTTGCTTGGTCCCCTAAGAGTTGGAGCAAATATGGATGGTGAAATCATCTCTTTGTTTCTCTCTTCCAAGATGCTACAAGCATATTTGAGTGGCTTGTTGCACAAGACCTCTTTTCTGGTTCCTCTTTCCTTGATGAAAGTTGTTTGAGTTGCACTTGTGTTGGATTTTTGTCCACTAAATCCTAGGCCTTCATGCTTGTGCCTCTGTTGAGCTATGATTGGGATTAGAATCCCTTAGCCATTCTTTCTTATACCATGTCCATCATAGCCCATTTTTCTCATGATATTGGAACCAATGCCTCTAGTGTGCTTCTCAAAGTCACCAAGGGTCTTGGAAGGTGTGTTTACCATGTTTTCCTTTGTCATGGTACTATCTTCGGCAGTGGAAATGGAAGGGGCTTGCTTGATCTCTTATAAAATGAATCCTAGCTTATTCAAGGTCTCTTTCTTCGCTGACAAGTCCTAGTAGAGGTGAGAAGTGACATCTATAAAACTCTCCTACCACAAATGATCCAAATCAATGAATTTATCACCCAATTGCAAGAGATGGAATATAATCTTGTCTAAATATTCCCTCGTGGCAATGAAGGAGTCTTAGTGCTTGAGAAGCTATTTCTCCAGCTCATCTGCTCTCTGTCTCCAATACCAACTTTCCTATTGAATTTGTCTATTGAAGTCTCTCAACTCTTCCAACTTCTAAATGTTCAAATATTTTCCCATGGTGTCTTCATTAATATCTCTGATGAACCTGCTCTAATACCATATGATTAGTAAATGGCAGGCCTATGACCTGTCCATCCCACCAACGCAGATGCTTCTTCAGAAAAAAAATATTCTTTCTATATTGATCTTATTTGAATGGTTATAATCCCTATCATATGCCAGTAAATAGTAGCTTTGAACATAAGACAAACCATTCGTCCTCTTGATAGTCGAGTTGAAAAAATGATAGATAAGTTGAATGGGAGAAGGAAAAGTAAACTATTTGCAAGTTGAGTCGACTAATTGCCTAGCAAGTCGACTAGATGAAAGGAGAGTCAACTATTTTCAATTCAAGTCGACCAAATATCTGGTCGACCAAGAGAAAGCCTCGTCAAATGGAAGGCAGATGTATTTGACTGGAAAATGCTGTAGGTCGAAAAGGAAAAGAGGGTAATGATTCGTGCAGATTGAGTCAACCATCAACTGGGAAAAAATTATCTGGAGATGAATTTTCTATTCAACAACAAATAAAACCTTTGGAGTGCAAGTTTGATAACCAAGGATGAAGGGGAAATGCCCAGAGGATGAATCAAGTGACCAACAACAAACAAAAATGATGAGTATGGCTCCTGGGAAAGAAAACAACACCCATAAAGCAATACAAACGTCTTATAAGGTTTGTGGGAAATGAAAGAATGCCCAACAATTGTTAGTGTGTTGTGAGTATCCCGTGGGCAAGGAAAAATCACCTAGCTAGCATAAAAATTTTGTGAACAACTTGTGGGCAGAGGAAAAACACCCAACAAATTTTAAATTGAAACATACGATTTGTGGGCAAGGAGGAAAAATATCTACCATTACCAATTCGACCCAACAAGCAAATGAAGTCACCCAACAGTGAGAAAAATGGAATAGACAATGAATTACCATAAACTATAGTATAGTGTATCTTAGGCCAATTAGGGAATACACAATTAACATTTTATATCAACAAACAAGCTATCAAATAATCGATTCAAATGTTGAGGGGTAGTAAGAATAAATACCACATGTTGGCACAGGGTCAGACCCAGGGTTCAACACTTCAACAATGCACCAACAAAACCCTAACTACCGACCCTTTAGGCAACACTTGCGAAGCAGATGAAGTCTCACCCGAGGTAGAGGCAGGGGGGGTTGCATGACTCAAGTGTCTACAACCTAGCTAGGACACAGATTTATGATCAAAATGATTTAACAGAGAACTTAGAAGTTAATATTCATTAGTCCTTAACCCTTTATTCACATCACAGGTAAAACCCTAATTACAGAACAACGCAATATTCAACAAGATCTAAGCATATCTTTAGCACATAGCATCAATAGATCTAGCATTCATCCAAGTTATTAGGCACTAAGCTACTATATCATATGCATTTAACATACATAAATATTCAACACTCAGTATAAATTGCATCAATGACACAAAGAAATAACAACACAAGATATACGTGGTTTGCTACATCCACCAACTCTTCTTCTCTTTATTATCTTCTTTCAATGCACAGAACCATAATACCAACTCCACATAGGACAGGATATCTATGCACACCTTTCCAGATCCTCCTTCCCCAAGTTAGGTCACAACACAAATCCTTCTTACACAGTCTGCACACAAGCTTCTTACAATCACTTGCACTTAGCTATGCAAGTCTTAACACATAGTATGCACAAAGCCTCTAGCTCTGCACTAAGCCAGTTCTACTAGGTCTCTCCTTCTTACATCACCTAGATATCTATTTATACATTACAAAAGGGGCCTAAAAATGGGTAAGACCCATGGTCTGACATCCCATACCTGTTACATAAACCATAAACCCAAAAATCCCATTAAAGGGGGTGAGATCTTGTGATCTCTTCTTTGCCTGGCGCTTCATCTTCAACCAGCCTGTTGAAGTCCCAAAAATAGTCAAACACGACCAAGGTTCTCCAAAAATTGGTCGAGGACCAATAGGCCCCCAACACTCACCTGTGACTCATCCTAAGTCACTTTGATCTGGGAAACTCTTCTTCGAAGGCCTCGAGCTGCTTCTTCACTAGAGTCTCCTGCTTGGTGAACTCCTGAATAACTTTCTCGGTCATTGGTCCTTCCAATCGTTGTTCCACCATGTTGACTACTTGTTCTAGCTCTGCACCTTGTCCCTCAATCTCCTCAAAAAGTGTGAAAGCTTCATCTTGCACTGGATGTAGCCTTTGGGTTACTTCCATGACTTTACTATGGATGGCATGGACCTATTTCTGAATGGTGCGTTGTTCTTGGTGTTAGCACATAATCATGTATGGGGTATTCTCCTAAAAGAAGCATCCCCTTGGGAAAAAAGAGAGACTTGGAAACCCCTTTTATCCTAAAGTTTAAAGGCTGGCACGTTATTTTAACGAACATGCAGATTTGGATGGTCAAGATCTGCCCACCTAGATCTGTGGCCAAAGTTCCATTCTAGACCCCCCTCATTGTTCTACCTTTAATGGAGGGGGG
>ML793576.1:238824-250967 GCA_009831015.1 Picea engelmannii
TAGTACTGTCATGGGGCCCCCTCCTATCATGTCACCTCCCATGTCATCTTACCTCTCATCTGGAAAACCGTTTCCCACCTCCACTTGTCGTCTACCACCTCATGCCATCTGTTCTCCACTCGTCATCATAGCATGACCCTATTCCTTTCGCCTCTTCTCATCTTCCGACATTTGTCCCACTCCTTTCCATGTCATCTCTCCAGTCCCCCCTCTACAAATCATATCCCATCACCTTTTCTCTTTATCCTCCCTCTTTCCATGTGTCTTTCCCCTGTCGTCTCCTTGGTCACTCCCCTTCTCGTTTCCATGATGAGCATGCCAAGTCATCGTCGCCTGACCTTCGTTCATGCACCATCATGTGCCCCCTTCATCTCCCTTTCCTACAAATCTTTCCAAGAAGACGGTTGGCATATACAGGTGGCACCATAAGAATACCTCCACGTCCCAAAGGAAGAATTGAATAGGGCGGCTCCCGATCCCAAGGAAGTAGTTATTAAAGTTGTTGGTGGTGGTTAGATATCGTTTCCACCATAAATGGAAAGTCTAGAAAAAGATTAAAGGCATGTCGATTCATCTGCAAGGCTGTCAGGAGTCTGATTTCATCTATCATAAGTGCACGATCGTTTAGAGATTGCATGAGCAAATTGCCAGTAGACATGCAGACGCAATGTTTTTAATGTAGTGTCTCATTTTTGTTGTTGTTGTTTTTCTTTGAGTATATGTAGGCAATTTTTCCATTTTCATGGTTGTCAATGGTTGAGCTAGGATCCCGATTGTAAAGTTTTGATGAAGCGTTGGTCGCTCTGGTTATGTATTAGCACTTGAGACTTCTTGCCTTATGAATGTCAGCCTCTTTCCATTTCTCTGTTAACACTGTGTTAGAACAACTCAGAATTGGAGGATCCAGTCAAGTTGCGCTATTATAGGATGATGTAGGTTGGATCACTGTAATAGCTGCATTGTTTCTAATCAGTTGTTATATTTTCTCAATGCTGAATGACTTGGAATTGGAAGATCCAATCAAGTCACCTTCAGTTCCCTAAAACTTTGAACCAATAGGATCATATCTTCTGAGTTTTTCCTCTTCAAGATGTCAAAGGGTCTGACACCCAAAGTGGTTTTGTTCACTTATCCTATCAAGTCTTCCATATGCCCATTTTATACTCAACCCACTGACGGAAGTTAGATCAAGACCTCGCTTGTTTTCTACATACTAGACCTGGTTTTCAGAGTTAAAGTGATACCTTCCTGGGTCTCTATCCATTCAACCACCTCCATTAAATTATTTGTGACATAAAACTGATGGGCATTGGGCTCTTCTTCTACCGCAATCCAGGAGTGACTTCTGACACTAACACTTGGGACCTTTTCATCCTCTCGAATACTGAGAGTGTCTTCAACTGTGCTTGTACTGTCGTTGCTTGTTGCTTTGCCTCCTGGAGCTGTGACTCCAATGTCTTTAGTTCTCAGTCCTCTTCAATGTGATCATAGGTCTGTGCACTTTGACTAATTAATTTCTTGCATTCTAAGGCCAATGACTTGATTCTTTTCACTGTGCTTCGAGCAGTTTCTTCCCTCTGATATTGCACTTCTTGCGGAATGCTTGGAATGACTTGTAGTTCTAGTTTGGCCACTCTTTCTTGAAGCTGTTGAATGGATTCAACAAGATTCTCGACTGTGTCTTCTTCTATATGTGTGAGGCCCGAAACGGAGAAAATTTCTCTGGTGAATGCCTCCTTGACTCCCATCTTCTCTGTGAGCAACTGTTATTTTTCCCTCTAGATCTGCACTTTATCCTTTGCAAAATTCGCCTGGAGGTCATCTTTCTCTTGCTATGCAACCTGACGTTGTTCTAGGGATTCTTATTTTGCTTTCTTTAATGCCTTTGTGGCTTCTTCCTTTTCCTCCTGTACCCAAAAAAGGTGAGCCTCGGTTGAGTCTGCTAATCTGCATAGCTGGGCAAGCTCATCTCCTACTTCTGTGTCCCCTGCTAACAACGACACAATAGACACTGTATGGCTCCAATAAAGATCTTGTTGTACCCCTTTGAGATTTGTCTCGATCCTTTCAAACATTGTCTCCTGTTTGGCTTCACTTCACTGTAAAATGTCCTCTGAGGTATCTGATATAGAGGCAATGATGAGGTCAATATCATCTACCGTGAGCACAGTCTAAAATGGAGGTTTATTGGATTTTGAATTCTTTCACGATGAAGGTTTCTTCGGGGAATCCTTTCTTTTCTTGGATGTCTCAGCCTTCGTGATGGGATCCTTAGGCAGTGTCACTTCACCATGTTCTTGTTTTTTTTCTTTGCCTTTGTCCTCTTCTTTGTATACTTCATCACATCCTCCTCCTTCAGGTGAATCTGGTGTAGTTTCCTTTGATGTTCTGCTCAATTCTTGTACCTCTTCCATATTTTTCTTCCTGCTACTGTTGGGTGCACCATATTCTTCGTGAGTGACCATAGGGATTCCGATGAGTTCAGGGTCAAAGAGTTTTTCATGGTCAACTAGTACAAGGAACTCTGTAGACCATTCCTTGGTTATTTATTCCATTTCCTCCTCCGTGAGTTTGTAACAGGACTATAGCTCTTATTTGTGTTTGTCTCCACACACAGTGATATAAATTAAATTCCTATCTACATGGAACTTCGCAAGTGTAACATCCCGCTCTAGCGCACTTACAAAACTTATTCTTTGAGGACACTTGCTCGCAAGTGATCTGGACTTTCCTGATATTAATACTTTTATGCTTGATTATGATGCGTTCTGATAGACAACATGATGTTTTACTACTGCATGTAGACAAGTGTTGTTGACTCAGTTTCATTAAGTGTGCAGGGTTTCAGACCTTGAGGATGCAGAGGCATCGGTGGAACTCCCTTGGACTCCGGACTGAGTCAGGGAGTGGGCTATTTGGGTTGTTTCATTTACGGTGATATTTCTTTGTTTTGATGATATGCTATTGATTTTATGATATGTTGTTGACATGATCTGACATGATGGTTGATAATGCAGGCCGACGATAACTTGCCGAACAAGACTCACATATGGAGTAAAGGGGCCACACATGATTTCCAGAGAGGTTGAGGGAGAGGTGTGGACAACAGCCCTGCCACAGCCTACTAGCACTCCCATCGTGACTCGAATTGTAGGTTAACGATTACCTAGTTCGAGAGGATATACGATGTCGTGAGGGCAGACTGCGACAGTCACTCACGATGATTCTAAAGGGCACGCAATAAGGCGGGGGACTTATTCCTTAGAGCCCTTAGTCTCCCACAAGTTCACCTGGCGGAGTGTTGACTCTAGGGGTTATAGATGTCTACCAATCCGTCAAGTCAGCGAGTGGCACCCTTGGAGCACGTGGTGCATCCTGAAGGGCACGTCGCACAAAGAAATACAAGTTGGTGAGTGGCACCCTTGGAGCACGTGGTGCATCCTGAAGGGCACGTTGCGCAACAGAAGCAAACGACGCGAGTGGCACCCTTGGAGAACGTAGTGCGTCCTGAAGGGCACGTCACATTGGTGAAGATGATGAGACAACCTAGATGACCCTAAGACCTTAATGCCTGGTAAATTCTTACAATGCCTCCCCTAATTAATTTTTGCCCAGTTCAATCAAAACCTAAACTAAAAAATCTCTAAGATATATTTTGACAAGCCCTGAGAAAAGATCCTACAAAAATAAACATAAGGGTGTAACTAAAACCCTCCTAGGTGTTAATTAAAGTCTTCTTAAAAGTAAAGGGGGTAAAGTAATGAGGGAGATAAATAAATTGAAACCCTTAGTTTTTAAATGATAAAGAAGAAATAAAACTAATTAAAGTGTGGGAGTATAAAAGTTAGGATTTTAGAAATACAATGAAAGGTTTAATGAGTGCATTTATCTTTTTGGGTTTTAAAAAAAAAAGAAAAAAAGAGAGAGAAATAAATAATAGAAATAGGAAACTTGTAATAAAGGAAAATTAATAATGGAAAGTAGGGGACCTAGGGTAAAAAGATAAAAGGAATCAACAATTAAGGAGTTACTAAAAATCAGCAACTTCATTTTAGGATAGTTATGAAAAGCATGAGAGGGGATCTAGGAACCCTAGGAGTAATTTAAGGAACGATTAAAGGGGGGTGAGGGAATTGAGTCTTTTAATTATTAAAAAGAAATAAATTTTTGGAGAACCGTGGGGATGAGTGACACTTGGATGGCCGAGAAGTTTTAGAGGTTTGTCATAAAAAAGTAAATTAATAATGATTTAGGAAAGTAGGTGGGTCTCAAATTTATATAAAAGAAGGGGAAAAGAAGGAAGAAGAGGATGAACGATGATCATAACGTTACGCTACCAGATTGCTTGTGAGGAGTTGGGTTTATCTCAGCTGTATTGGAGTGGTAGCTCAGCCTTGGAGGCGAGCTGAGAAGCTAGTCTTATCTTTGGATCTTGTGTGGCCCCTTTGCGGCTCGGGGGTCTAAGGGGGAAGCAGAGTACCCCTAGTGATTGGTTGGGAAGTACCGGTGAGATTTCTGCGGTCGGTGAGCAGGAGCGGCACGGAGCACGGGACGCGGCACGGATCACGAGACGCAACACAGAGCGCGGGACGTCTTTCGAAGAGGGCGTAAGGCAACAGTATGAGTTTAATTGGTGAAGTAGAATGCATTTTTATATTCGGCAATTTTATTATTATCGATGTTGTATATCCCCTTTTCCTCATCGCTCTGGACTGTATAACATCATTCGACTGTAATTCCGGACTGTGCAAATTTAAATGATGTGCGGGAATGTGTAATTTTTAATATTGCGGTTATATCTTTTATTCAACGTCCTGGACTAAATAAAATAATTGATGTTATAATTTTGGACTGTGTATACCCTTTATATCCAATATCTTGAACTGTGTAAATAACTACTGTCACAGATCCAGGCTGCGTAAATACCTTTTTATTTAGCGCTATGGACTGTGTACAATCATTTTTGTTGAATTTCTAGACTGTGTAAAACCCTAATCCCATTCTACCTTCTGACGGTGAAAAACAAATTTTGTGGGTCACCTGGACTGTGAAAACTTTAAGTTATTGTGCGATGATGAGAAAATTTGATAGTTATTGTTCTGGAACCTTTCTTTAGACCATGGGGTTTTTGGGGTGATTAGTTAAATTATGGCGTTTTTATTTCCAGTGGACAATCTTACCGTGGGTTTTCTTGTATTCATGGGGCACATTGTACAATGGCGTTTTCTTTTTAATATTGTGGCATCTTGGGACTGTGGGCATTCTCTTGATTTTTAGTGGGCATCTCGGCGGTGGGCATTTCGCTTATAATATGTCGTCTTTCGTGGTGAAATTCTGTCATTTCATTTTCGAATTTTGGTCTTTCTCCTTCTTTTTACTGTGACATCGTTTGGTAGATCATTGGGCAGTCCTTTTAAAGGAAAGTTTAATGTCAGTCGTATGACTGACTTACTGACACTTGTTTTACCATTTTATTGTCCTTACTGTGGATCGAAATCAAGCGTTGTATAACAATCTGTGCTCTGCGTCCCTACTGCCATTACATTGTATAAACCATAGTGGGCATTAAATTTTGGTGTGAGATGCCTTGTATGCTTAATTTCGTTTATTTTTGGGTGTGTTCTATTCACAGGACGGTTTGTTGAGTTTCTATTGCGTTTTCTTCCTTCGCCGTATCGCCGAGTATGCACAGGAGTGAGAGTCCACTTCTACATCAATGTACACTGCCGAGTTCATATCTCTGGGGCATGCTTTAAGTAATACAGGGGCGTTTCCTCATTCACGGGCATAATTACAGTGCATTTTTCCTTTTTGGGGGTCTGTGTTTTACTTATTTCTTATTACCTGTTCTGGCACCTTCTTAACTGCGTAGGTCCCATCCTTAAACACTTGCTATTGCCTCCTTGGCCCCTAAACGCTAACATCCAGTCTAAGTCGAGATTCATTGATAATGGGACCCATGGCGCATGCCATTTGGACAATCCAACAACCTTTTGTGCTTAATATAAGCGTATTACCAAATCGAATTAAAAAAAGGTTTACCTTGATTCCTCACTATCCGATTTAACAGGCTTCCCTTGATTTTAGTTCATCCCGGTAACACCTCGAATACTTATTTACCAATATGTGTAAGGAGAAGCCCTTCTATATAATGACGTGTTATTTATTGTTATTTTTAATTATTGTTCTCTTTAACATTGTTACTTTTGTCATGTCTGAATATACTTGAAAAGTGTCATTTTAATTATGGTTAGTTGATGTATTGCCATTTGTTTAATATGAGGTTATATTGTAATTTTCAAGTATGAGGTTATGTTGTTAATTTCAATTATGAAGCTATTTATATGATGACAATTCTATATACTGACCTCTTAATGATTGTTATTATAAGTATGGTCATTTGTTAATATTGTTGTTTGTCATTTTCAAATCTTGTCCGTTTGTCATTTTAGAGATTGTATTATTATATTTGGCCACTTCTAAACATGATGTTATTGAATTTTCAGTTATGATGTTACTTATAAATAGGATGGTGTTTCTAAGCATGATGGTATATTGTTAAATTCAATACGATGTTGCTTTATACATTCAATTAAGTAGGAATTGTTTATATCTTCAAATTAAGAAGGAATTACACATATAGTCAATTAAGAAGGAACTCCTTGATGCTAGTTAGTGGTTGCACTTTATGGGGGTAAAGCAATTTTAAAATATTATTCCATTTATGTAAGGGCAAGGATCTAGTAGCAAATAAAAGTACTATTAGGATTAGATAACATATAATGTTGATGGCTTCCTAATTTGCAAGGTTATGGTAACATTGTGTCATGGCCCTGGGCGCCTTAATGTATTTTTTTGACATAACGATGTGTGAGAATTAATGTCTTGTATCATAACATGGAATTATGTAAGGGTAATATATGTCGTTATAAATTAAGGTGCAATTTTAGTGTTAGGTATTTTATGAATAATAAGGGCATTATGGACTTATCTTAATACGATTAAATCCTTCATATTTAATGAGTTTAGATATGAGGTCCCTGAACCAAGTACCTTGAACTAATAAGATTATGATTAGGCAAACTGCACTTACTTAAATTTACATTCCTTTACAGTTGGCCGGGTATCTCGTCTACTAATGGAGTTTAATGGAATATTTGGTCTATGGTTAAGGTCTTGAGTCTGAATGGTGGTTGGTCGATGTCGAAACCCTTCTGACTTGCATCTCCCATAGAAGTTGTGGTTGTCCTTGATTTTGCAGTGCTTGGTTTTCTTGCTTGTGTCTTGTTCTAGGTCGGGTTACTAGTTTCTACCTGAGCAGTCGGCCAAGAGCCTGTCTAATCTTCTTTTGAGAAGACATAAGACTAAAAGCCCTACTTTTCTGTGCAGAAATAGTAAACTCTACTGTTGGATTCTTCCACATGTGACTATACTGTACTTAACACCTGGTGTCGTTGTCTGCTTACAGCTGCTAGTTGTATGCCTTATGTCTAGGGGTGTTTATTGCTTGTGTCACTATGATATGTCGGTGTTGTCTTGTTGTGTTCGTCTTGCTTGTGTCTTGTTCTAGGTCGGGTTACTAGTTTCTGCCTGAGCAGTCGGCCAGGAGCCTGTCTAATCTTCTTTCGAGAAGACATAAGACTAAACGCCCTGCTTTCCTGTGCAGAAATAGTAACCCTAACACCCTGGATTCTTCCCTCTATGTTCTTACTGTGCACCCCAGTATGTCTTAATGTTGTGTTGTGCGCCTTATGCCTATGGTCCTATATTGTTGGAGCTACTCATTGGGTGCCTTCAGTCTTCTTGTGTTGAACATCGTGGTTGCGTCTTGTCCGTTGTCGAGTGGCGACGTTAGTCAAGTGTGTTGTTACTTCTACACACGCGCACACACCTTAAACAAAAAAAAGGTTTTTGCACCTATTTTTGGAGTTGTTGTCGTGACAAGGAGGCTTGTTACATATGGTATCAGAGCGGGTTCGACCCGCGACTTGGGATTCGCTACAGCTTCCATTGACATGATTATGTTTGATTATTCTATTGCTGATTGAGTTAATTGTGTGTGTGCAGGTAATCATGGTTAGAGGACGCCACGGAGGCAGACGATGGGGTGCTAGGGGAGGAGGCGTGACGCCTCCATCAGCATCCACGCCTGAGGGGTCTAACCCCCAGGGAGGCGAGAAGGTCCTTGGACAGGAGCAGATCGCAGTTGCCGATGTGGTGGGGATGATGAGATCTTTCCAGTGCATGTCCGAGGCGGTGATCAATAGATTGGACAAAGATGAGGCCAGGGCGCCGACACCTACTGAGGTTCCGCCGCGTGCACCGACCGTTACAGGTAGCATTCACCGTGAACTCGAGAATGTGAAATTTCCTGAGTTCTTTGGTGCCCTGGATGGCGCAATCGTCGAGGCATGGTTGGGGAATATGTCGATGTGCTTCGCACTTCATGATTATACCTCCAACATGAAGGTCTGCATGGTGGTATTTCAACTGAAGGGGAGCGCTCTTCTATGGTGGAAGACGCTCCTACCGCAACTGAACATGGATGTCGAAGACGTGTCATGGGAAATGTTCGAGGAACAGTTTCGAGAGAGGTATCTTTCAGAGGAATTCATTGAGCACCAGCTCAATGAGTTCAACGCATTACGATAGGGAGGTCGTACAGTGCCCGAGTACGAGGCACATTTTATGGAGCAGCTCCAGTATGCTCAACACCTGAACACTGAGAAGCTCAAGGTCAACCAGTTCATGTTTGGCCTTAACGACAGCCTGCGTGCAAAGGTTAGGATTCTGATGCCTCAGACCTTGCACGATGCTATCCAAAAGGCCCTCATAGCAGAGGAGGAGCTTATCAGCAGGGGTCAGACCAGGACTCCAGCGAGACCTGCAGGGCAGGGTTCATCCGGTATGCTGCAGCAGCAGACACCAGGGAGACATACACCGGGGTATCATGGCTTCTAGAGGGGATCCACTTTTGCTACGCCATGACGACCGCCGCCTCAGCAGCATACACCTTATCGAGGACCACAGCGGCAACAACAACATCATTCTCAACAACAGCAGTTTAGGCCTGTTCAGCAGAACAGACCAGGGTTCCAGGCTGGTGGGTAGTCATCTTCTACTTCGGGTACCAGGACCACTGGGCCGAAGAAGGGGTGTTGGACATGTGGGGAGCCACACTACCAGCACGACTATCCTGTGGAGAGGACCAGAGCGTCTGGATCATCCAGACCCGCTACAGTGGGAGATATGGGCAAGGCCCATCGGATTCACGCAACGATGAATAACCGCCAGGCAGAGCACCAGTCGACTGTGCTCGAGACGACAGGTACCGTCACTGACCAAACCCTTAGTATTTTGATAGACCCTGGTGCTACTGAGAGTTTCATTTCTGGTGCAGCGCTAAAAAGGATTAAGGCCGAGGTAGTCGAACAGGACAAGTTTAGCTTCGTGGAGATGGCTTCAGAAGCCAAACAGAAGGTTGGAGGAAAGGTTACGGGTTGTGCCCTTAACCTAGGAGATTTTGTCACGAGGGTCAACTTGTACGTCACGATCTTAGGATCTTATGACGTCGTGATCGGCATGGATTGGTTGGAATCACATGAGGTGATACTCAACCGTAAGATGAAATGGTTGAGCTTAGTAGATGATGAAGGATAGAGACGTGTAATAGTAGGACGAAACCAGGGAGTATCCCTGAGGTTCGTCTCTTCTTTACAGTTACGGAAGAGTATGCGCAAGGGGTGCAAGATTTATGCGATCCTTGCGCTAAATGAGAAGGGAGTAGCGGAAGGTCTAGAACACCTTCCGGTGGTGAAGGTGTTTGCGGACATATTTCCAGAGGAGTTGCCTGGGATGTCGCCGAAAAGGGAACTGGAGTTTACCATAGACCTGAAACCGGGAACCGAACCGATAGCAAGAACGCCTTATCGGATGTTGACCCCGGAGTTGCAAGATTTGAAAATGAAAATGAAGGAGTTGTTAGACCTTGGACTGATACGTCCTAGTGTGTCACCGTGGGGTGCACCGGTTATTTTCATTCGGAAGAAGGATGGATCGTGGAGGATTTGCATTGACTACCATCAAATGAACAAGGCTATGATCAAGAATCAGTATCCCTTACCAAGAATTTACGATCTGTTCGATCAAATGAAGGGTGTGATGGTGTTCTCCAAGATCAATTTGCGATCAGGGTATCACCAATTACGGATCAAGGAGGATGATTTCCCTAAGACCGCTTTTAAGACGAGATTTGGACATTATGAGTTTACTGTTTTACCTTTTGGACTGACAAACGCCCTAGGTGTATTCATGAGTTTGATGAATGGGGTGTTCCAAGAGTACTTGGACAAGTTCATCCAAGTATTCATTGATGATATTCTGATCTACTCTTGGACGACGGAGGAGCATGACGAGCACTTGCGCTTGGTACTACAATGTTTACGAGAACACAAATTATATGGGAAGCTGTCCAAATTGTCTTTTTATCAATCGAGGATTCACTACTTAGGGCATGTCATCTCTGACGAAGGTATCGCCATGGATCCAGCCAAGGTTGAGGCTATTATGGAATGGACTGCGCCGATGAATGTCATAGAAGTGCGTAGTTTTATGGTTTTGGCAGGATACTATCGACGGTTTGTCGAAGGATTTTCAAGGATAGAAAATCCGATCACAGAATTGCAGAAGAAAAACAAGAAGTTTGTTTGGACAGAGAAATGCACGGAAGCATTTAGGAGGCTTAAGGATTTGTTGACAACAACGCCGATACTAAAGTTCCCTGACATGGATGTAGACTTCTTGGTATGCACTGACGCATCCAAAGAAGGTTTAGGTGGAATCTTGATGCAATACGGATGAGTGATTGCTTACATTTCGAGAAAACTGAGAAGGCATGAGGAGAATTACGCAACGCATGATTTGGAGTTATTATCCATTGTTTATGCCTTGAAGTTTTGGAGACACTACCTTGTTGGACGAAAATTTGAATTAAAGATTGATGATTGTGGAATACAACACATTTTCACGCAAAGCGACTTGAACGCGCGACAATGGCGTTGGTCGGAATTTCTTAGCGAGTACGACTTCGAGATTACTTACATAAAGGGGATAGTGAACTAGGTAGTTGATGCTCTGATTCGGAGACCACACATATTTTCTGTGTTTCCTCTTCAGATGAACCTACGTGAGAAGATTCTCACTTTACAGCGTGACGATGACTGGTACAAGGAATTCGAGGATTTTATCGGACAAAACACAATGATGGTACCACGATATGAGGGATGTTCATTTGATAGTGATGGGTTATTGAGGTTTAGAGGTCAGATTTACGTACCGCCAAACGACGAGTTGAGGATGTTTATCCTGAGCGAGGCTCATAGAGCAGTTTACATGGCTCACCCGGGAGTTACGAAGATGAGGGAAGACCTTAAATCCTTGTTCTTCTGGAAAGGAATGAAGGCCGACATAGTCAACTTTGTGGCTAGATGTCTCGAGTGTCAGTAGGTAAAGGCTGAACATAGACACCCGACAGGATTACTTCAACCACATGCCATTCCAGAATCAAAATGGGAAGTCATTTCGATGGATTTTATTGTTGGATTGCCACTGACGACAAGGAGACACGACTTGATTCTTGTAGTAGTAGACACTCTGACGAAGAGTGCTCACTTTATTATGGTAAGTACGACGTATCAGGCACCTGACATAGCGAGAGTTTTCATCAGTGAGATTGTGAGGCTGCATGGCGTGCCTAAGAAGATTATATCTGATCAAGGATCAGTGTTTACCGAACGATTTTGGATGAGTTTCCAAGAGGCCTTGGGAACCCAACTTAATTTTAGTACTGCGTATCACCCAGAGACTGATGGACAGACATAACGTATGAGCCAAACCTTGGAAGACATGTTCCGCATGTACGTAATGGACCAATGAAAGCGTTGGGAGGAATTCTTGCCTCTAGTAGAGTTCGCTTATAACAACAGCTACCAGAGCACCATTAAGATGGCACCTTTTGAGTTCCTTTATGGGCGACCGTGTCGGACGCCCTTGAGTTGGGATCGGCTTAAGGATAGGGTCCTGGTGGGACCAGAAGCGATCCAAGAAATGGAAGAGAAGATGCAAACCATAAGACAAAGGATAAA
>ML793576.1:253061-272464 GCA_009831015.1 Picea engelmannii
TAATAATGGAAAGTAGGGGACCTAGGGTAAAAAGCTAAAAGGAATCAGCAATTAAGGAGTTACTAAAAATCAGCAACTTCATTTTAGGAAAGTTATTAAAAGCATGAGAGGGGATCTAGGAACCCTAGGAGTAATTTAAGGAGAGATTAAAGGGGGGTGAGGGAATTGAGTCCTTTAATTATTAAAAATAAATAAATTTTTGGAGAATCGTGGGGATGAGTGACACTTGGACGACCGAGAATTTTTAGAGGTTTGTCATAAAAAAGTAAATTAATAATGATTTAGGAAAGTAGGTGGGTCTCAAATTTCTATAAAAGAAGGGGAAAAGAAGGAAGAAGAGGATGAACGGTGAGCGTAACGTTACACTGTCGGATTGTGTCTTGACGGATTGCTTGTGAAGAGTTGGGTTTATCTCAGCTGTATTGGAGTGGTAGCTCAGCCTTGGAGGCGAGCTGAGAAGCAAGTCTTATCTCTGGATCTTGTGTGGCTCCTTTGCGGCTCGGGGGGCTAAGGGGGAAGCAGAGTACCCCTAGCGATTGGCTGGGAGGTACCGGTGAGATTTCTGCGGTCGGCGAGCGAGAGCGGCATAGAGCACGGGACGTGGTACGTAGCGCAAGACGTCTTCCGAAGCGGGCGTAAGGCAATGGTATGATTTTAATTGGAGAAGTAGAATGCATTTTTATATTCGGCAATTTTATTGTTATCGATGTTGTATATCCCCTTTTCCTCATTGCTCTGGACTCTATAACATCATTCGGCTGTAATTCCAGACTGTGCAAATTTAAATGATGTGCGAGAATGTGTAATTTTTAATATTGTTGTTATATCTTTTATTCAACGTCCCGGACTAAATAAAATAATTGCTATTATAATTTTGGACTGTGTATACCCTTTATATCCAACGTCTTGAACTGTGTAAATAACTACTGTCATAGATCTAGGCTGCGTAAATACCTTTTTATTTAGCGCTATGGACTGTGTACAATCATTTTTGTTGAATTTCTAGACTGTGTAAAACCCTCGTCCCATTCTACCTTCTGATGGTGAAAAACAAATTCTGTGGGTCACCTCGACTGTGCAAACTTTAAGTTATTGTGCGATGATGAGAAAATTTGATAGTTATTGTTCTGGAACCTTTCTTTAGACCATGGGATTTTTGGGGTGATTAGTTAAATTCTGGCGTTTTTATTTCCAGTGGACAATCTTACCGTGGGTTTTCATGTATTCATGGGGCACATTGTACAGTGGCATTTTCTTTTTAATACAGTGGCATCTTGGGACTGTGGGCGTTCTCTTGACTTTTAGTGGGCATCTCGGTGGTGGGCATTTCGCTTATAATATGTCGTCTTTCGTGGTGAAATTTTGTCATTTCATTTTCGAATTTCGGTCTTTCTCCTTCTTTTTACTGTGACATCGTTTGGTAGATCATTGGGCAGTCGTTTTAAAGGAAAGTTTAATGTCAGTCGTATGACAGACTTACCGACACTTGTTTTACCATTTTACTGTCCTTACTGTGGATCAAAATAAAGCGTTGTATAACAATCTGTGCTCTGCATCCTTACTGCCATTACGTTGTATAAACCACAGTGGGCATTAAATTTTGGTGTGAGATGCCTTGTCTTCTTAATTTCGTTTATTTTTGGGTGTGTTCTATTCACAGGACGATTTGTTGAGTTTCTATTGCGTTTTCTTCCTTCGCCGTATCGCCGAGTATGCACAGGAGTGAGCGTCCACTTCTGCATCAATGTACACTGCCAATTTCATATCCCTGGGGGCATGCTTTAAGTAATACAAGGGCATTTCCTCATTCACGGGCATAATTACAGTTCGTTTTTCCTTTTTGGGGGTCTGCGTTTTACTTATTTCTTATTACCTGTTCTGGCGCCTTCTTAACTGCGCAGGTCCCGTCCTTAAACACTTGCTATCGCCTCCTTGGCCCCTAAACCCTAGCAGCCAGTCTAAGTCGAGATTCATTGATAATGGGACCCATGGCGCATGCCATTTGGACAATCCAGCAGCCTTTTGTAATTAATATAAGCGTATTACCAAATTGAATTAAAAAAAGGTTTACCTTGATTCCTCACTATCCGATTTAACAGGCTTCCCTTGATTTTAGTTCATCCTGGTAACACCTCGAATACTTATTTACCAATATGTGTAAGGAGAAGCCCTTCTATATAATGACGTGTTATTTATTGTTATTTTTAATTATTTTTCTCTTTAACATTGTTACTTTTGTCATGTCTGAATATACTTGAAAAGTGTCATTTTAATTATGGTTAGTTGATGTATTTCCATTTGTTTAATATGAGGTTATATTGTAATTTTCAAGTATAAGGTTATGTTGTTAATTTCAATTATGAAGCTATTTATATGATGACAATTCTATATACTGACCTCTTAATGATTGTTATTATAAGTATGGTCATTTGTTAATATTGTTGTTTGTCATTTTCAAATCTTGTTCGTTTGTCATTTTAGAGATTGTATTATTATATTTGGCCACTTCTAAACATGATGTTATTGAATTTTCAGTTATGATGTTACTTATAAATAGGATGGTATTTCTAAGCATGATGGTATATTGTTAAATTCAATATGATGTTGCTTTATACATTCAATTAAGTAGGAATTGTTTATATCTTCAAATTAAGAAGGAATTACACATATAGTCAATTAAGAAGGAACTCCTTGATGCTAGTTAGTGGTTTCACTTTATGGGGGTAAAGCAATTTTAAAATATTATTCCATTTATGTAAGGGCAAGGATCTAGTAACAAATAAAAGTACTGTTAGGATTAGATAACATATAATGTTGATGGATTCCTAATTTGCAAGGTTATGGTAACATTGTGTCATGGCCCTGGGTGCCTTAATGTATTTTGTTGACATAACGATGTGTGAGAATTAATGTCTTGTATCATAACATGGAATTATGTAAGGGTAAGGGTAATATATGTCGTTATAAATTAAGGTGCAATTTTAGTGTTAGGTATTTTATGAATAATAAGGGCATTATGGACTTATCTTAATACAATTAAATCCTTGGTATTTAATGAGTTTAGATATGAGGTCCCTGAACCAAGTACCTTGAACTAATAAGATTATGATTGGGGAATCTTCACTTACTTAAATTTACATTCCTTTACGGTTGGTCGGGTATCTCATCTACTAATGGAGTTTAATGGAATATTTGGTCTACGGTTAAGGTCTTGAGTCTCAATGGTGGTTGGTCGATGTCGAAACCCTTCTGACTTGCATCTCCCATAGAAGTTGTGGTTGTCCTTGATTTTGCAGTGCTTGGTCATCTTGCTTGTGTCTTGTTCTAGGTCGGGTTACTAGTTTCTGCCTGAGCAGTCGGCCATGAGCCTGTCTAATCTTCTTTCTAGAAGACATAAGACTAAAAGAACTGTTTTTCTGTGCAGAAATAATAAACTCTACTGTTGGATTCTTCCACCTGTGACTGTACTGTACTTAACACCTGGTGCCGTTGTCTTCTTACAGCTGCTAGTTGTACGCCTTATGTCTAGGGGTGTTTATTGGTTGTGTCACTGTGATATGTCGGTGTCATCTTGTTGTGTTCGTCTTGCTTGTGTCTTGTTCTAGGTCGGGTTACTAGTTTCTTCCTAACCAGTCGGCCAGGAGCCTATCTAATCTTCTTTCGAGAAGACATAAGACTAAATGCCCTGCTTTCCTGTGCAAAAATAGTAACCCTAACACCTTGGATTCTTCCCTCTTTGTTCTTACTATGCACCCCGGTATGTCTTAATGTTATGTTGTGCGCCTTATGCCTATGGTTGTATATTGTTGCAGCTACTCGTTGTGTGCCTTCAGTCTTCTTGTGCTGAACATCGTGGTTGCATCTTGTCGGTTGTCGAGTGGCGACATGAGTCAAGTGTTTTGTTACTTCTACACGCGCGCACACACCTTAAACAAAAAAAAGGTTTTTGCACCTATTTTCAGAGTTGTTGTCGTGACAAGGAGGCTTGTTACAACAAGTGGCTTGAACCTGTGCAGGGTATTTGACGTCATGCGAGGGAAAGATTCAATGGCCCTCTTCAACTGTAAATATGTGTAGAAAACTACGTTTGACTGTCATTGTTTTTCGATCTCGCTCAAATACCAAAGCATAGTGAACTTCATGGCCATAGGTTCGGACGACTCGATTTAAGGGAAGGTCGCTCCTTCCGGCATCTCCCAAGAAATGAAGGCAATGAGAATAAAAAACCAACTAAAATGAAACTCGTAGCCCTGGTCCTGTGCTTCACAGAAATATTGCGCCAATTGATTAATGAGGTAGCTCACCCAATTCATTTTCATCCCTTTGACACATTTCTCTACGAGGTCGATGACGAACCTCATGACCTGCATTGGTCTGTTCTTCCTGATGAGCTTACCAGTAATCAAATGGAAGGCTAGGTGCACTGCACCATTTTGGATAGAGGCTACCTTGTAGCCCCACTGCCCTTTCTCTACATCGTCATAGGTTTCATTTATGCCCTGTGACAGGACGTTATCTAAAACCTTGCTTGGGTAAAAATACTGAGGGTCGGGTCCTTGCATGATTAATCTGATGATCCGACGGGTCAACGCCGTATCTATGGTGATGTGCCGATCCAACCATAGGTAACCACCATGGTAGCATGACAGGATGAGTTTAACGCATGCATTAACCTCCTGATGTCTGCCAAAGTGTGGTATCTTCATCACATTGAGGATAGTTGATGTTGCGATGTCCATAGTCCATGGCTGGGGGATTATCTTCGAATTCTTCCCTGTAGTTTTTTTCAAATACTTGTGAGGTGCGAGAAAGGCATAGTTCTTGCGGTCTCCTAAGTTGAATTCACTCATCTTTAGTGTCATAATTTGTCCTAATTGTAGTCCAACTGCATGTATCCCTTTCGGGAGGTACACAGTAATCAATGTATATTTGAATTCCCTTGAGATGCTATCAAGACTAACCACACTAGCCAGAGGCGGGATATAGTCAGGCAGGATTGATGGGATAAGATTCATGTTTTCCAAGTCATCGCAATGCTTGCTTCATTTCTTTGTTGTAGTATAGGATCGCCCAGATCGACATGCAATTGATGGGGATGCTTGCACTCCTCTCATTGACGAGGCCTCTACTCCTGCAGACAAGACCTTCTCAACCATGAGGTCTATTAGTATTTCTTTGACAGATTTCACTACTACGCTAAGGTCGCCCAACATACACGCTCGATATAAGATATATTGGGTCGATGAACAAACAATCAAGGTAGAAAAATGGATGGTGAGGTTACAATAAGCACTGCGCAGAAGAAATTAGTTCTTTTTGGGCTCGGATAATCACAATTCGCGAAAGTGTCCACGGTGCAACATTCGACGGGATAAATAGCTAGCATCGTAACAGACTCCTCCAACGGGCAGGAATGCCTCAATCAATACAATTCCATCTGTTATGGCACGGTCCCAATGGTCTAATGGCGAATGTTCCGACAATAACTGTGTTTCTATCCATTCTGGAGCATCATTCTAATGGTCGGGACACCTCCAACGGTCATATTTCTTCGCCATGGCAAAGTGCCAGTTGGTGTTGTTCTGCTATTCCGTCGAGGTTCAAGTTCTACAAGTCTTCCTTTTGTGAATTCCTCTCTGGAACCTCCTACAATATTCTAGCTTTGCTTTCTTCTTACTGATCTTTCTAGATTTCTTTCCTGTGATTCGTGTCTCTATATTCCTCTTTCCATTATTGTTCTTATATTTTCTTAGCATAGTAACTTCAAAATGTTGAGGATATTTCACAAGTTTGTAGGATAATACTTCTTCTCTACTGCTTCTGGAGTAGGTGCTCTACCCTCCTGCATGGATAGGTTCTTTAAGTCTTCTTGTGTTCTTTCAACTTCGACAGCTAAGTCTCTAGCCCTCAGTTGCTTCGATGTGTCCTCTTGTTCTTTTATTAAACGCGTTATTCTCTTAGCCATGAAATCCATTCATTATTTCTATTCTATAGCTTCCTCTTCTTCTCTCCTTCGGATCTGATCTCTCTCAATCCAAGTCTTTCCTAAAAAAAGTGCGAAGGGAGCGTTGTTCTCAACAAACTTAATGATCTTGAATTCTTCTTCTATCGATGTTCCATGATAAATCATAGGTACATGGGAAATTCATCCACATAGGGTTATCAACTTTCCTTTAAACAATCCTATTCCTCCTAATGAAGGAATCATAGCAGGATTTCCTAATATCTCCCAAGTATTTTCTGTCATAATGTTCACATGTGTTTCTGCATCCAATACACAGTCTATGTCGAAGTATCCTATTCTTGTTTCTATGCACTCTGTCTCTTTTAAAATATCTGATAAACTAATGTCTCTGTGATCATTCAGTGTTTCTTTCATTTGCAATAATATATCCTCTGATTGTTTCTGGTTCTTTATCATATTCTTAGTCTTTGGACCTTCCTCAGGGTTTTCTTGTTTCATATTCATCTTCTCAACTTTAGCAATCATTCTAGGACAATCCAAAACTTAATGTCTAGTAGCTTTACAACAAAGTCAAATAGGACTTCTACCAGGGCATTCCTTAGCAAGATGTCCCAGTCTTCTACAATTATAACATAATGTCAACCCTCTCTTTCTCTTAAACGATCCTCTACCTTTCATGTACTGCGTACTGGGATAACAGTGATGGACCTGCAACAAATTCTTTCTAGGATCCTGCATCCACTTGTTAGTCCAAAAATTCTTTCTATGCATAGGGATAACATATCTTTCACTATTTTTATCATATCTATTCATATCATATCTTCTTTCTTCTAGTTGTGCCCTAGTTTTTAGACTAGGACGAAATCTATCAATTATACCTAGATCTATTCTTTCGAAACAAAATTTTTCACTTATCTTACCTTTATCAGAGAACAAAGCTTTAATATCTTACGTATTTTCTTCAAATTGGACTTCTCTTCCTAGCACAAAGCTTCACAATTCAAGTAGAGTATTTCACACTACAACAACATATCTATGCACATATATTTCTCTTTTCCTCAGTTCCCAACAATCACAGTTTTAGGTCCCGGTAACGGAACCATTTATTGGCACAGGGGCAGACCCAGGGTTCAATGCATCAACAAAACCCTAACTACCAGCCCTTTCGACAACACCCACGAAGTAGATGAAGTCTCACCCGAGGTAGAGGCAGGGGTGGTTGTAGGACTCAAGTGTCTACAACCTAGCTGGGACACATAGCTGTGCTCATAATTCTTTAATAGAGCACTTAGCAGTTAATATTCATTAGTCTTTAACCCTTTATTCACATCATAGGTGAAACCCTAATTACATAATAATGCAGTATTCAACAAGATCTAAGCACATCTAACCATTTAGCACATAACATCAACATATCTAACATTCATCCAAGTTATTAAGCACTAAGCTACTATATCAGATGCATTTAACATACATAAAGATTCAACACTAAGAATAAATCACATCAATGACAAAAATAAATCACAACACATGATATATGTGGTTCACCCCCAGCGTGGGGCTACACCCACCAACTCTTCTTTTCTTTATTATATTCTTTCAATGCACAGAGCCACAATACCAACTCTGCATAGGAAAAGAGACTTGCGCACACCTCGCCAGATCCTCCTTCCTTGAGTTATGTCTCAACACAAATCCTTCTTACATAGTCTACACACAAGCTTCTTACAATCACTTTCACTTAGGTGTGCAAGTCTTAACACATAGTATGCACAAAGCCTCTAGCTCAGCACTAATCCTCTTCTACCGAGTCTCTCCTTCTCACATCACCTAGATATCTATTTATACATTATAAAAGGGGCCTAAACATGGGTAAGACCCATAGGATGACATCCCATACCCGTTACAGAAGCCCTAAACCCAAAAATCCCACAAAAGGGGGCGAGATCCCATGATATCTTCTTCCCTTGGCACTTCGTCTTCGACCATCTTGTCAAACTTCCAAAAATGGTAAAACACAACCAAGGTTGTCCAAAACTTGGTCAAGGGCCAACACCACCATAACATTTTAAGTGAGTGGAGGACTCAATCACACATCAAAACCAATAGAATGTGTATCCTGGAAACCAAACATTCAATGAAGATTTTTTTTACTAAGCTCATGAGATAAATACATAGGGGTGATCTATACACAGACTCTTTGTATTTTTATTCGCTGTCAATACCCAATTTGAAGATATAATGGCTCTGAAGCACCTTTGATCAGTGTGGACATGCTTCTTGATTCCTTTGTCCATCAAACCTTGAGCAAGTTTTCTTCTTCGAGATTCCCTTTGTTCTCTTGTTCTCCCCTATCTCTCCTTCCATTTCCCTCCATCACCTTCTTCACTACAACCCTCATTGTTTTAATGGGTTTCCTTTGGAAGGAAAACCATCGTAGTTTTTCATTTCCAATTCCCATTTTTCCAAAAAGACAAAATGTAATAAAAAGAAAATTCAATTTTATTATAATTTTATAAAATAATTTAGGAAAGGATCTAATTCATATCAGGGGAGGATGTGGATGCCTACATATATGGAGGGGGAATAAGTTTCAAGTGTGGTTGTGTTATGAGTTATCGAGGGCCTCCTAAAGTGGGATTTCTCCACCCTTGTTTCCATAACTGGCTTGGAGGAGGAGAAGCCACACATGGTTTTGTTGGAAGACACCGTGGCTGAGAAGTATAGTGAATGAAAGGGTTAGTCCATTATGAATTGAAATACTAAGATTGGTCTTGAACCATACCTTGAGGTTTGGGCTGCCATGGTTGTTTCTCATAAACAAAGAAAATTTGTTTCGGTTCCTCATATTTTTGATAAATAACTTTCAATATTGGTAGGGATGGATAGTTGCAAGTAGCATGTCCTCACTACATATTCCACAAACCTCAATTTGGTCCAATTGACATTCCTTCCATGGGTGCTTCGTTCTTATTTTTGGGAAAAAGATAGCCAAATATCATTCTACCTCTTCTTTCTTCTTCTTCATTTGTAGTGTATCCAACAAGGATCTTAAGGAACTAAGTATACCAGTCTTGAAATCCTCTAACATGTTCCCAATTTGTACTCTTGTGACTCCACCTCCAACAGTATTTCCAGTCCTTGTTAATATATCTCTTGGTCCTTTTTCCTGTTTTCTACGCACCTCAACAATATTTGCGACAAATTTCCAATATAACATCATCATATTACTAAGAGATATCTCCTTCTCTCATCAGGTTGAGAATTTGAATGCAATCATCTCATATTCCTCTCAAGAATACGACACATTGTGTCTTAGGAGCCAAGTCTCCTTGCCTTTCCCTATGAAAATTGTTGTTGAATCTTTCGACATAATCCTCAAGGCCCTCATCTTCATGTTGTGTCATTATAAATACTTCCCCCCTCCTTTCTTCATCCTTACAATAATTTTGGAGATTTTCCATGAATATCTTCGTCATTTGGTCCCACGTGTGGATGTTGTCTCTACCAATGCCCATGAATCAATGTATTATAATGTTATTGAGTGTGACAAGGAAGAGTTTCAATTTTTGAGCATATGAACATATTCATAACTTCTACAAAGCATGTAGAATTCGAAGAGGAAGGTGTTGGGATATTCCTTGGATAAACTGTGAAAATTCGACAAGGCCTAATGATGGATATTCTTCATTTTGATCTCTTCATTTGATCCTCTAATTGGGAATTTGAAGGAAACCATTTCTTCCTTGACAATTTCATGTGCCATATTCCTCTAAGGCATGTATTCCATTCCTGAAGGTGCTTTAGGAAACATGAATTCCCTAGAGTGGTATTGTTCACTGATCAAATCTTTTGAAGTGGAACCTTTGTGTGCATAGAACTCTGTATAGTTTCAGATTCTTGAGTGGAGGTCTCAGGTCTCTTTTTGGAAATAAAATTTATTGAGGGTAACAAATAGTTTGGCTAACTGAACTCCTTTCTCTCTTAATAATGACCTTCACTATTATCTTTACGAGAGTTTTTGGATGAAATAATGACTATACCTTGTTGATCTCTAACTCTGCGCATAGAAAAGATTAGAAAAACATCCTACAAATTGTTGAAAATAAATCATATCACTTAGTATATTGTAATAAAAATACAAACGACAATATAACAACAACTACACTTTTGACAGATCCCCGACAATGACACAAACAACTATGGACTTTTCAATCACTTCCTAATTGAATTAGTAAGAAACTAAAGAATTTTGCATTTAATTATCAATCCGAGGTCTATTGAACTTACAAACTGTCATGCACCGTATATGCAAGTATAATGTTATAATTTCGAATGCGTTGTAGTACTTTCAATTGATTGTCACAAGGAAAGACATCAATATGCTCTAGCAAGTCATCCGATTATATAAAATCCACACTTTGAAATAATAGAAACACATTTTTTGGGGAAATTAAATGTCACACTTTGCGAGAAAGTAAGTCACTCTTATAGGAAAGTAAAGATCACACTTGCAGGAAAGTAAATAAAACTAGAAGGAAAAGTAAAGGTGACTTGTTCAAGTATTTAAGATGACCTTGATTATTGTGACAATTGCATTATAACTCAAGTGCTCAAGATTTAAGTATCAAACCACACTATTCTTGTAAATAAAATAAATAAACTATCTCAATTTGAAAACCACACAATTGTTAATTAGAACGATAAATGTTTTGATGTAGAGTTGCAACAACAAGGGTTCCAGCAGCCAGAGTTGCAAAAACAGGAGTTGCAACAACTAGAGTTGCAACAATAGGATTTTCAATGACCAGAGTTGCAACAATAGGATTTGCATCAACATGAGTCACAACAACATGAGTTACAATGATCGTGAGTTGCAACAACCGAAATCCCGACAAGGGAAATATACATCAAAGATAAATAAAGGAATTGTTGGAAATAAATGAAAATGAATAAGAGATGCTACAACTACACATTAGAAAATGAAAAGACAAGGTTTTGGAATGTCAACATGGGATGGCGACAACAAAGTTGCATCAACAAGAAAATTCGAGAGTTGCAACACAATGTTTGTAGAGGAATTGTTGGAAATAAATGAAATATGGAAAATATGCTACAACTATTCACTCATGGATCAAGAAATAGTACCTTGCAATGTTAGCACTGAGTACAAAAATCCATATCTACAGTAATGGAGAACACTAGAGTTACAACAACATGTTAATAAAGGAATTGTTGGAAATAAATGAAAATATGTAAATGATGCTATGAATACTTCTACGAAGTATAGAAAATACAAATAGTATCAAGCTAAGGAGGGGGGCCTACCTCCTTAGACGAGGTACTAGTATAAGAATGCAGTAGGTTCTTAAATACTTAACACACCATCAATTGAAAAAGAACGAAACATAACTTTTACTAAAACAAATATATGGGTTTATTGGAACACAGTTATAAGACCCTAGGTTCAATTTATTCAACCAACAAACCCTTTAGATACCGACCCTTTTAGCATCACCTGCATGAAAGTGAAGTCTCACCCAAGGAATCTACTGGGGCTGCAATAAATACATTTATGTAGGTATGAGGGGATGTGAGGCTATCAACATAACCATTAATACGTGGTCACCCTATGCGCATTATCTGTAATTAGCATCCTTTTATCACTCAACAAAACCTATGTGTGACTTCCATTAACTAACAATTCATTACTTTTACCATAACAGTTGTGCAACATTAACCCATCTAAGATTCATTCAATACCATAATCCATAGTGTGTAGAAACAATATAACATAGATCGAAATGTAACCAACCCTCTGAATCATTCATTATTATTGTGCATCCACCATATGCTAAAGATATCTATACTAATCATGCATAAACATAACATCCATGAATAATCACATCAACAAACACATTAGACACAAGATTTTAACATGGTTCACCTAATCCTTGGGCTACATCCACAATGGATGGCTTATTATATTAGTCTTCGTGGAATCATCACCTTAGTCCTGTGCACTGCACTTACAAAAGATACAACATATTGTAATCCCCAAACCTTCCTAGCCGCTCTACAATGGGAGCCTATCTTTGCAATTACTCAGATATAGACTTTCTTCGTCAATCATTTGAAACCTAATCTCTTATTCTCAAGAGCCTAATATTCCTTGACCCTTTACATATATATACATAGAAGTAGGGATAAAAACCCTAATGGTTTATAACAACTTATCCTCAAAACCCTGGGTCATAACCGTTTTTCCTACTTTTGCACCAATTTGCTGCTTTTCCATTGCAAAATGCGCTCTTGCCACACTCTTTGGTACCGCCTTTTACTCTTTCATATGTTATGGTGTAGCTCCCAAACTTAGCTATTCTCATCCAAAATGCCTGTTCAACAAGGTCAATACAACTTTTTCTTACAAACTTTATGTTGCTTTTTATCCATCCCCCAGCTCAGAGCGAGCAGGCGTATTTATACAAAATGACTTCTTCCCAAATGAGATAAGAAAATCGATGGAAAATCATGATAATTGGGTTGTATCATCTTGTTACATTGTATTTTCCAAAAGAGGGAGAAAATTAGGTGTGTGTTGACTAAATCAACCATGACAAGTGATGGATGAGTTGTGCATTCCTTTCTAGTGCCCAATTTCCTTTGTCATGTTCTTGAGTGGTTGTTGGATGACTAGCCAATCCTTTGTGATAGTTGTGCAGTTGACCGATGAGTTGTTATGTTAGGAACGAGGTTACAACACCCGACTCAGAGATACAACAATGGTCCTATAGTGAGAGTTACAACACCACGAGAGTCGCAACACTGAGAGTTGCAACAACGAGAGTTACAACAATGACCAGAGTCGCAACAACAAAAGTTGCAGCAATGACCAGAGTCACAACACTGGGAGTTGCATCAACGACTAGAGTTGTAGAAGCTACACTTGAATAGGGATTGAAACTCTCGTGTTGGGAAGGTACCTGTGCAACTTTTTTCCTATAAATCATTGTTAGCATGAAAGGTGATAATCTCTTGGAAAATGCATATGAATAAGTATTGAAATGGAATTTTGAGTGAGTGATTATACCTTGACCAAAAATGTATCATTATGGATGGAAAGTGTATTAATGTGGAAATGGAAATGGGAAAAAAGTGTACAAAAAGTATTGGATAAGTGCTATAAATATGTCAATTGGAGCACCCATCACTGTGCTGCACCCTTCACTTATGTTTTCCTTCTCAATACTTCCTACATGTTGAAAACAATGAACCATTGTTAGAAAATTATATGAAAAAATATTCTTGGCCTTGTCAAGGAATCAATCTACTTTGATAGTCTCGAGCCGATATTCTATTCCTGTTATCAATCCTGTTCAAAATTGTTGCTAGCACTCACTAGCACAGTTAAATTATTCAACAATAAAACATAGAATTTCATCATATAAAATAATGCAAGGCCCATTCATTCTTGGTGCCCCCTTTAATACTAGAGTTTGAATTATTCTCTGATACCACTCTATAACACACCTGACCCCCTAAAACCTATTTAGGCTAGTGGGATGTCAAAAATCTTCTTTCCACTTGGGTATTAACTCCACAGGTATGAATTTGGTCACATGGAACGTTGCTTCGGGTTACTATGCAGACTCAAAAAATATAAGTTATTATGGCCTTACTCTTTCTCACATCCCCCCCCTTCTACGTGGCTACCATATGGACTCCTCTACATCATCTACACTGACGGGAAGATTGACATGTGTGAGGGCATGGTAGTGACATGTCCTCAGATGCATCACACTCCCATGGAAATCCCTTGATGGAATGCATCTACACTACCTATGATATAAAATATCCTAGACGAATGGATCTGGCTTATTCGGCTTGGTTTATATCAACGACTAACGATGAGTAAGATTCTTTCTTATTGGAAATACATGTTAGACAACCCCAACCTTCACCTTCAATCCATTATTTTTTATAGTCTCACTCCCGACATATCCAACGGTTGGGGAATAGGAAATTCAATGGTCTTGACTCACTCATAACCTTCAAACCACGTGATAGATAATGACCTCACTCATTCTCCTCCAATAACTCGACGGGTGGGGTCTATGGAAAGATCTATGGCTAAGATATCATCGAATTGACTCCTTAATAGATCAATGGTTCTTTCCCACACAAACTCTCTCCATTGGGAAATACCCGATTTTCACACCTTCGTGGTTCTCCCGAGTAGTTCTTTCCAAACAAGAATCTTTTGACGGATCCAACGGTCATCAGAAATTCACATCTAATGGTAAGGGATCTTGCATACCTCAGATCCATTTGGTGGTTAACCACATTTTCAACTCCTATCAGGTTCTTCTTTCGAGATCGACCCCCATCGAATCCAATGACTCAGATCTCATCTTCTGAATCACCAACATATCTATTGCTTTGTCCCTCTTGGACCTTCATCTTTGGGATTCTCTCTATGGAAGTTCCTTCCTCTTATTCTCCATGAATATTTCCGAAGTCCACCTTTTCAACAATATTATCAGATTAACGCATGATAGATCTTTCTGAACGGCACCTTTCTGACAAGATTATCGAATTAGTGCATAAATAAAAACTTACCCGTCGGAAATTTCACCTCGGTGTCACTTCCATGTTTTTATGAAAGGATCCCCTTCCAAAAGGATTTCTTTGAAGCCTATATCTTCGATGAAAAATCATGATTAATTCTCCACACTGGATCAACGTCTGAGGTTTCTTCAGGGTTTAAACAGGAATTTCAGCAGGGTTGAGGGACATTTCAAGGTATACTGACCCACAACCTTCTCAGTGTTTCCTACAAGGTTTTAAACCACTACCCTTAGGCCTTCATCCCTCATCCTCAATACACATGCGACACCTTAGATTGGCTTCTGTAGTGAAGAGTTTCTCATCCTGAAAACCTTCCATTGAATGGATTGGGGGGAAAACAAGATTACAGGCCTTCATTGACCTCCCATGCACATTCATTTCAGGTAATCAATCAATCTTGGAAAGAACCCCATGTTACAAACATTATTCATATTCCAGCATTAAAATATACATGTTAAGACTTTCTTTCACACAAAATACAATTCATATTCATTAACAACATTTACCAGCTACATTCATAAATACTTATCTACGTCAGTTTAAATTTCAACCAGCCAATTGACTAAGGGTGAATTCCTTTCCACCCAACTATAGGCTCTGCTGAACTTTTACTCTCTACAACAAGCCACTCTCATGCCAAACCATGATACCACCAAGGGACTCTCACAAGTTGGCTATTAGGTCAAGATTTTTTTTAATAAGGTTACCCTCCTTCACTACACTGACAACAATATAAATCCCCTCATCCTAATGATATTAGGGCCTCCACGAGATTACTAGGTCCCTTCCCAGCTGGATTTACTTTTCACAAGGGAGTCCCTTCACTGCTACACAGTCCCTCAACACCCTCCCCTTACCAATGTTAATTTATTTCCAACAAGCACCAACACGTGACCCTCTCTGCTCTAGTATGGATTTGGGTATTCTCTATTCTAATGTTGTCCATTCATGTTCTATCCAAGGTTTCTATTTTCTACATGAATAATTTTCATTTTTTCTCTGCTATGGTCTGTGCATGCACTCTTCGTTGAGCTCTGTACTCATTCATGTTACCACTATGTCACTGCATGCTCTCTCTCTTTCCCCATTATTCCTCTTCCTTTCCAAATCTGGGACCTTCTTTACCCCCCCAGGTTCCTCAACTTTCTTCTATTAGAAGCAAATCTTAATTCAAGCTCTCAAATCGAAGGGGCACTTCTATGTACTCCTGGATGACGACTGCAGTCGACCCTTCACTCCTCCAAGTACAGGTTCTGAAGGCAGTCATAACTTGATCTGTATTTATGAGTGGAAAAGAATGAAACCACAGATTTATAATATTAACATAGAGACAAAGTGAATAATAACAGATATACAATAAAACTTGACTTCTATTAAATAATAATTATGTTGAATCTATAAAATGCAGACTAAAAACAAGCGTGCTAGAATGATGCGAGCTTATCTCTGAGAAGAGATGTGATAGATACACTCATTCGCAATAAGATGAGTACAATGAGGCTATGAAGGCCTTTCTACAATAAACATGAATTCCAAAACCCTAGACATCCAAAAACCTAACCCTAGGACATGAAGCTCCAAAAGTCATGTGGGCCCCGTTGGGGTAAGTTAGTACATCAACTTCCTAGGGTCATAACGTTTTCATACGATCTATGTTTTGAGTGCATGATAGATCATTGGAAAGGTATTGACGAGGAGATTCATTTAGAGGGATCAATCAGAGCCTATGGCTATCACAGAGGTTCCTGATCGTGAAAAAGCATCGTTTAAGCCCTCAAAATGGTTCGAAAAGTGTAGGACCCAAAAAACTGCTAAAAATAGCAAATTGCCAAAAACCTGTTTTGAGCTAGTTGGAGTAGGTGGGTGGCCATCGAGATCCTCTTGGATCATAACTTCCCCAACCACATAATATCATGCCATCAATGGTTTTTCTTATGAACATGGTGAACATGGTGCTTCAAACAGGTTGGCCATTCGAGGTCATGCATGTCTAGGTTGGATTTCTGGGCAAACTTCCTATTTTCTTCACATAAACTTCTCAGTTTCCACTCTCGAATTCCCACTCGTGGTATCATGTTAAATATTGTGGGTTCCCCTCAGTCAGCTGGTATTTGTTTTCATTAAATATAAAACAAAATTATAGTGTTCATCAATTGCAATTCATGAAGTCTTATGCATACCTACAAACTTGGGGGAAAACGAGGTGTTGCAATCTTTATTTAAGTACCCTTGCATTTTTCTTGGCTTCAATTTTTGCAATGTGCATTCCAGTTGTTTGATTTCACAAATATGAAATTATATTAATTTCCAAAAATATGAAATTATCTTAACTTTATCCCTGTAGATGATTATAATCTTTCTCAAATCTCAAACACTAATGTTTCATAACTAAATAAATAGAAAGAGAGAGAAAGAGAGAGATATCTTTGGCTTAAACTTCATATTAAAGTTGACATTGCATATTTTTTGTTACTTCATATTTATAAAAAAATTGAAATATCACATATATCAATTCCACATTGAATATAGAAGGAATTACACATATTCTTCATATTCGGATGTAAAAAGAACCTATCTACCCAAATAAACAAGTTAACAAATATAACTTAAGAACAATTTCTTTGTTTCGTTAACAAAACAATTTCTGTACATAATATAAAGATCTATCAAAAAAAAAATCTCACAACATTTTATCATTTACATAACCATTCAACTCTTCAAGAAGTTCAAGAAAATAAAGAAAGTTCAACATTAATAGTAATGTATATTGATTAAAGGGTAAAGGTTTAATGAAAATAAAACACTTTAATATCAAGGTTTGAATTTTAAAAACATTTCTCTTATCAAAATTGATTATTTCAATAATGTAATTACATTTATTTGATAAATTCCAACACTACCTAAAACAATTGAAATCAACACAGGGCATTAAATGGTGAGAGAATTATTAAATTACATTCATTGCTGAAATGACCAGCAACTAAAAACTCGAATCATAGTGGACGAACTACAAGAAAAATAACCATAACACACAACTTTTTTGCTTGTAACTTTAAGACTTTAAGTCACTATACACGTAGAGCATTCATTTCTCACAAAAACACATTGACTAGTGAAATTATTATTAAATTACATTAAATGCTAAAATGATCACATGTCTGGAAACATCCTGCCGAATATAGGAGAAATAACCCGACACACAGTATAGGTTATCAATATCATATTTAGACATGTACACCAGTTGTTTTATTTCACGTTATTAGGATTTTTTTGAGCAGTTGTTTTATGTCACTTGCTGAGCCATTTTTGAGGTTTCTGAAACAACCTGTAACATCAAAATTGAAATTCTTGTGATGAATTGTTTAGAAATTAAAAAATATCTATTATTAGTCCCTACCGTAGGCATAGAGGGACTGTAGCAATCAATAAATCATTGATTTGGCATTAGCTTGTGCGTTGACCAGAAATATTTCACTATTGTCTATTGTTGGAACATGGGAAGTGAAAATATCGACTTTTATATAATAAAAAGAATCATGTTTGTCAAGATCTGATTGGACAACGGATTGGAGGTCTTATTGTCACCTTCGCTATTCCCAATGTAAAATATGTTTTCATTTCCAAAGTATTTGGTTGTATATGGTATTTTTGAATCATAAATTTTGTTATGCATTAATGGAACATGGATTAATGCTAGCATTAGTTCGAATGTTTCCCCTTAGCATTTTCTGCTGGGTTGAATACATTCTCCATGATATTTCTATGTCTGATTTTTTCTTTATTGTTGCGTGCTTCGAGAGAACAGTCCTACCACGCTTCATATTTTCTTAAATGCTTGCACATACCTATGCCCTTTGATGGTCCTTAATATCTTAACTGTTTACCTAAGAGCTCTGCTAGTCTTAAATGTTTATTGTATAGATTCCTTGCAATATAGTTTTGTTCATGCTCGACATCCCTGCTCTTGTGCTCCATCCTTGTTCACTATTTCGTTCCATGATTCTGGTTCTTGTTTGATTCAACTTTGCAAAGTTGAGGTCCTGCACTTACAGTTTGAGCTCTTCATGGTTGTTCACTGGTTTGTTGTTCTTCAAATTTGCAAGTTGTTGGACCTGTTGTTGCGGTTTGCATTTTTTTTGGTGCTGAGGTCTTCTCATCCTTTGTTGACAGGTAAGTTTCCCTGTTCTTGGTGATTTTGAATATTCCGTTCCAAACCATTTTTGTCTGTGCTCTTAGTTTCTGTTCCTGGAAACAATGCAGTTTCATATGGCGGATGTCGCATTCATAGTTTTTTCGAAAATTGCAATGCAAAGGGATTTATGAAAAGTATTTGGGAGCTATCAGAAGAGGGAACCATCGGATGGGGTGTAGACCGCAGTGTATGCTTCTACTCTGTGGGCCGAAAAACTGTTTCTGCCTATTTTCTTTCTGCTGAGTTAAGTTATGGCTTTTTTTTTTGGCGATCTTTCTTTTGTTTGGTTTAGTTTCTAGTGTTGGTATGTTTTCTTCTCATCTGCTATGGGAACTAGGGGGATTCAAGTTGAGAAGAATAAGGTTTAAAGATACATATGGGGATTGGTGCACTATTTTTCTTTTCTTTTTTCTTTTTCTAGTTTTTATTTTTTTCCTGTGCTTTTCTCTGTTTTGATAGAAACTAAAAGTATCCATCATGTTGATTAAGGTTGGTTGTCATTGATGTCAACCCTTGAAGAAAGACCCGTAGCACAAAGGTTTGGGTAATGGACCCAATAGTGTTTGATGTAAATATGACTCATTATTGTTTTGTCATGGTTGATAAGAAGTAAATATG
>ML793576.1:280397-292689 GCA_009831015.1 Picea engelmannii
ATGCAAGGAAGGATAAATTCTTTTGATGGTGCTTTCTAAGGTATGTTATTTTCAGGTCATCTCACCATTTTTGCTATAAATTTTTTTATATAATGATTCAGATATTTAAATTTCTATTCAAGTGAGAAAACATATCCAAGTATATGTGGTTAAAAATTAAGCTTGTGGGTCGTTGCAATTTAGGAGTTACACTCTGTGGAAAATAGGGTTTGTGGCCAGTCCTGAAACTAGTCAAAATCAGGTGTTTCGGGTAAAAACGTCATAACTTCTTCATAACAGATCCGAATTTAGTGAGACCAAATGTTTTGGTTAGGGTATAGTCTATAGTAGGCTTTGTAATAGGTTTAGATCATTTCATCAAACAGTTTGTGCGGGGCACGCTCTATAATGTCGATCTATAGAATAAGCCAGAATTCAGCAAGGTATGCCATTTTTGCTATAAATCCTTTTCTAAGAGGTTCCAAGTAGTGCACTTGTTTATGGTATAGGTTTATTATAGGTTTTTGCATGGTTGATGCACTTATTTATGGTACATGTTGATTACAGGTTGGTGCATGGTTGATACACTTGTTTGTGGTACATGTTGATTACAGGTTGAGGTACATGTTGATGCATGGTTCAGATTTATTGGTACAGGTTTACAGTGGTATATATCATAGTGATAGTGTGACAATGGTTCCATAATTCTACTTCTACTTCAGGGTGGCAGGACAGGGAAAGGACAGGTGGTTGTAGCCACCTTCTGGTTGTAGCCGAAGAACATTGGGGGTTGTAGCCTCCTTCTGGTTGTAGCCAGAGATTTGGGGAGTTGGATCTTCCCTCAGGTTGTAGCCTGAGAAACTAGGGGGTTGGAGCCTCCTTCCAGTTGCAGCTGGAAAAAAAAGGAAGTTGGTGCTTCCAATGAATGTAATTCTTCAAGACATATAAGAAAAATCATTCCGTGATTTTCTCCCGATTTGGGTTTCCATGTAAAACACTGGTGTACTATGTATGTGTGTGATTGTTTATTTATTACTGTTCATTATTGGATAATATTTATACATTGATATAAAATTTGAATAAAAATGATTATAATTACGTTATTACTGATTCACCCCCCCTCTCAGTAATCCAACATAGCAAACAACTTCAAAATGATAGTTGAAAAGATGAAAGAGGTAATAGATGTTGAGTCATATGAAAAAGATAAAACGTCCATTGTACATAACAACATTGACTTATTTTTGCATAGGAATGGCCTTTTTAGATTGGATGCATTCTCGTATATGGTTGGGGATTGCCTTTTCGATACATTCCAGGTTCTATTGCATTTCCGGTATTCGTCGATCGAGCTGTGCAATGTATTGACAGATTATTTCTTGGCCTATTTTAAAAATGGCGATGTTGAGGCTTTGCAATCCTATGAATACGAACTGGAATATGATTTTCTTCGACAGTTGCATGGAATACATGATGTGGCTATGTATTTTTCAAATATGCGGTTGTCTGCATATCCAGTTCTAACTGCACATCAGAGGGGACTTTGGGGAGATACATTTTGTATTCAGTGGCTGTCTAACTGGATGAATATATCAGTTGGCATATGGTCATTGATAAGAAAAACAAGATAACTGCTATTCAACAATACTGCATCTGACAATCCATATTGCATCTTGTTCCATGATGCCAATGCCCTCAGTGGCCATTATGAACCACTGTTGTACAGAAAAATGTCCATATGAAATATAGAAGGTCCTCATATCTACTTGTCGATTATTTGCAAAGACCTTCAATCGCAATGGAAATCAATTTTGGATGGCATATATTGCTATGGTTTACAGCTGACAACAAATGTTGTGTCTAGCAGTGGAGATAGTCTGTTTAATGCAATTTGTTGTTTGGTAGCAACCGAGTTTGATGTTCAGTCGCTACACTGTACAGTCCTTCTACAATGGGATTGTAGGGGGAAGTGAACATGCTTTTAGGTGCTTGCATCAACACCTTTGCCCATATCTTCTGGAAAATATGCCGACAATTGGAATTTGGTAGGAATACCTTGTGAACATGGCACTTCCATATGAATAAGGGAATATGGAGGGTTGCAGATTCTATTTGCAATGGTTGTCTATGGTATTCAGGGTGAAGATCCATGTTTGGTCAACCTCGCTAGCTAGCACTGTCCATTCCTGGGTTACCGATTTAAATTACGATTGAACAATTCACATCCTATCGTTGAAAACATATACAACACATATCCATTATGAACCTTTTCTTGGAGATATCAGTAGTTCAGGGTTGAGTGTGCATGCCACCCAAACGACATCAAATTTGCATACACGTGGAATGTTTTTTAGTCAAAACGAGAGTCCTCCTGGTTGCGATATGGGCAGACAAGGCTTGAACAAAAAACAAATGCGTAGAATTCATTCTAGTTGTGATGAGGCCATCGAGGGATTAAACAAAAAATGTAGAGTAAGTTATCACAATTTGAAAAAAAATATTCATCAAATTCATCCGACTTCTGATAAGCAAATAAAGGCCTTAAACAAAAAATGTAAAATGGTTTCTAAGAAAATGGATGAGAGTGAAATTCATCCCAATTTCCACCAAGTCATCCCTCCCTTGGGCAAGAAATGTAGATGAAGTTACCACAACTTGAAAAAGGTCGTGCGCGAGAGAAAAAAATACATTGCTACACTTCCTTTTAGAGAGAAACTCACATATGACAATGTAAAGAAATTTGTTCATGCAGAACAGAACATAAACATGTGCGATTTCATATCCCAGAATGGTCATGCAACTGTGGTAGTTCATGGTGTACATGAAAAATAGGAAATAGTTTCTACCCATACTTCCATGCGAAAAAAAAAATGCAAGATAGACCTACATGAAACAAATGAAAGACACTCCTTCCATTGCATGTGCAATTTGTGAACAATTGAATTTTTCAAAAAATAGTAAGTCTTTCAAGCCTAATTTGCAAGAAGAATACCTTCGGATGACAACCCATGATAAACCATTTTCTAGTGATAAAGTTTGTCTTCTATGCAAATGATCGGTTGAAAATGGAAAACTGCCACAGTTTGCAACCCCTGACCGAATGAGATGTAATACACCACTAGCAGATGTAAGTGCACTTACGGAACTTGAGGAGAGACTTGTCTCTCTTCGAATTGAATTTGCTCAAATCATACCTTGGGGATATAAGCGACCCCAGATGGGCTTAACAAGATCAATTATTAATGTGCCTGTTCAACTAGATGTTGTGCAAAAAGTGTTTCCACAGTTCATTAACAATACAATTAAAATCGTCATGGCTCTAAAAAGATGCTTGCAATACAAAAATGTGTATCAGAAAAGCAAGGTGCATGTACATGTTGTTATGAAAGAATTAAAGGAATTATGTTCCAGGGCCCTGTACAAAGTAAAGAACATTTGTATAAATGGAAACTAGAACAATGTTCTCGCAGAAGAACATGGAAACTCTGCATAGACTCTCGAAAATCCTAGTGATTATGATACAAGTGATGAATCAAAGACTAAAACACCTGCTGAAACATTGGTCCATGGATTCACTGATTCATAGTGCATTCGTGACTTGCAAGACAAAATTGTCAAAATCGCACCTGGCGAGGGGTAGTGTCCACTTGGAATATTCAAGGACAAATTCACTAAGGAAATGAACTTTCCAACACTATTCTACGGAGATCCACATGGCACTGATATTACAGAACGATTTAGTTATCATAAAATAGTCCGATGGGAGATACTACATTCAAGTAGTTACTTATCCTGTCACATAACAAATTTGTTTTTCAAAACAATGCACATAATAATAGACCAAGTTCTGTCCTGCATGTGGGTCTGAATAAGAAAAGTTCAGTTACAAGGAAGAAAGTTGTTGGCCAAGGATGTGAAGAACAAAGTAAACCTAGAAAAAATTCTAAAATCTGATATTGGATACATAGATTTCAAGAACATCCGCACCTCTCCTAACTGTTTGCAACAAAACATATTTTTTTTTTCAATGATCCGACAATTGGGGCCACCAACATTTTTCATCACATTTACAAGTGAAAAGAATTATTGGGATCTATTAGTGGCTACCATTTCTGACCTTCATAGTAACAGGAAACGTAAAAAAAAATTGATACACTGGAAAATAACGACATTGACTACCTCATAAGAAAAGACCCAATGACATGTACTCAATACTATAGACATAGAATAAATGCTTTGAGACAATGGATATGCCATGATGAAACATTTTTCGGAAAAATATTGGACTACTTTTTTGTGACTGAATTCCAGAATATGGGAAATGAGCATGACCACACACTGTTGTGGATAGAGGGTGCATTGGTCTATGGAGTTGATAAGAATTCAGAGATCGAACAATTTGTGGATAAATACATAACATGAAATACAAATCATTTGGAACCAGACCTTACAAAATTCCATAGACATTACCATACAAGAAGTTGTAGAAAACGAAAAAGCTTGCATTGCAGATACAACTTTCTCGTTCCGCCAATGAGAGCTACAAGAATCATAGAGCCAGTTATTTTAGAGGACAATGTTGTTGTTGAGAAATATAAATCCTTGTTCGTATTTCTAGAACAAGGAGGATTTGGTGAAATTATGAGCTTTGATGCCTTTTCGACACAGGTAAATCTATCAGAATATGAGTACATCCAAGCCATACAAATAACGCTTAGGCAACCAACACTTTTCCTTAAACGAAAACTCTCCCATATTTGGAACAACAATTTCTCCAAGGACATGCCAGTTATGTGGAAAGAAAATAAAGATGCATAGTACGTGATGAATTCATATGCTTCAGCATCCTACTCCACCTTGTATATGATGAAAATTGACAAATATATGACATCTGCATTCAGAAAAATATGTAAAGAACACGAAAGAAGTCATATTGATGCCATACAAATGATACACACCCTTGGAAATACATTGCTTAATCTTCAACAAATGTATGCTCAACAAGCAGTTCACATTGCCCTTTCATTGCCCCTCACTTGTAGTTCAAGAAAATGTGTCTTCATAAACACATCTCCACTTGAAAAACACACATTTATTCTTAAACCACCATTTTTTATTCTACAAGAACCTGATAGTTCAGAGGACGTCATATGTCTCTCTATTATTGATTATTACATCTAGCGTCCATCTCCTATTAGGCATATCTACTTAGCAAAATTTGTATCGCATTACAAAAAAAATGGTACACCCATATCAAAAATAAAAAAACCCTCTGTTATACGGTTTGTCAAATAAAATAAACATTGTGACTATGAAAACTATTGTAGAGAAAAATTGTTGTTGTATGTTCCATTCCATGAAAACGAAGAGACATTAATACATAACTTCTCTACATGGGAGGTTGTGTATGTTGCCTTTGAGACTATAGTGCATATCAATGAAGCTAGATTTACCTACAATGTTAATCCAATATGGGGTGATCTATAAGTTGCACTTAATGACCTAGAAAACCCTGGCGATCATGATGAGACATTCAAAAACCCAAAAACAACTAGAACTCCTTCTGAGTCCTATGACTTACAAGCATATTTTCCTCATCCTCCAATGGATGAAAGTGAAAAATGTATCAACCTTGGTTTTCAAGTTACAAAACATCCTTTCTTGATTGAAAATAATGAATACCATAGAATAAGACGTCTGTTGAATTGCGAACAACAAACAATTGTAAAGGACATTTCCCTTAAAAAATGGTTTAACATGAACAGTCATATGCACGTGTTCCTTACAGGTGGAGCAGGAATAGGAAAGACATTCACAACTAAAGCATTGTTCCAAATTCTTATACGAATCTATGATTAAAATAATTTCTCTGATCCTATGAAACCAAAGGGCCTAATAGTTGCATACAAAGGAAAATACGCATACAATGCTGGTGGAACAACAATCCACTCTGCATTTTTAATGCCTTTTAACAATTCATAGTTTCTTCCACTTAGAAAGGAAATGTTGGATACATTATCTAAGCTTTGCGAGGAACTCCAACTTGTCTTTATATATGAAGCATTTTTTATTGGAAGTTGGTTCTTGTATTCTATTGATAGCCGACTAAGAAGCATAAAACATGTGCAGACCAAATACTTTGGAAACATTGACATGAACTTATGTGGCGATCTTTACCAGCCATAGCCCATCCAAGATTCTTTGATATTTGAAAAACCTATCGTTAACATGGAAACAATGACCCATGACTTCTGGAGAGACAATATTAAATGCACACAAACAACCAAACATATGATGACTTGACCTATATCAATTTGAGGTGCTTACGGCCTGCACCAATAGATCCAACGTTCCCTTACCTATTCTACAGAAATAAGGATGTTGTAAAGAATAATAGCCACATGCTTTCACTCATGCCCGATGATGATATCATCATCAATTTGATTGACTTGGAAGAAGACAACCATGGAAATGTCCCATGTCATGAACATTCAATCACTTTACCTTTGCACCTTGCACTGAAATTAGAAATGCTAATTGAAATATATGCATGTAACTATGATTCACAGGATGGATTGGTGAATGGTGCAGATGGAATAATGAAAGGCTATACGAAAATAGAAAAATTATATGTCCTTTGGATTAAGTTCCATGAAACACATATAGGCAAGTGACAAGCAAACAAGTTGTCTTATCTATATAATTCAAACAATGCAAGCGATTGGACTCCTATTTTGTGAATATCAAAGCTAGTATCGACATCAGCAAAGACAGGTCGACTGAATATTCACAAATAGTTTCTGATTAATATTTCATGCGCACGTACAATCCACAGATCACAAGGAATAACACTTGATAATGTTGCATTTCAGCCTGCTGGAATTCGGATACATGGACTTGTATACACAACATTGCCCCGTGTTAGAAGCATAGACTCCTTGTATTTACTAATTCCTCTAACAAAAGATAACTTCAAAGTGAAACATAAAGTTGATATTGAGATGGAACGAATGAGGACCACCGCAAAATGGAAACTGCATTATGATTACCAATCCATACAAACAAATTCATATGTATCAATTCTCTCGCTTAACACATGTAGCTTAAATGCACACATGGATGATATACTGAATGACTATGATTTAATGCAATTTGATATTCTGTGCTTGCAAGAAACACACATGGCATTATGCATGTAGAACAAACAATTCCCAAATCACAATTGCATATCAAGTTACATTACACATGGGGTGATGATACTAGTGAAAAAACATGTACCAATTTTGGACCACATACATATCGAAGAAAAAAATGTTGAACTGGTGCTTGCCAAATTTTTTTCCCATGGAACAAAAGTTGCAATACTAAATCTATATGCTGCTCCCCATGCAACATTCTCCAACATAGTAAATGTTATTTCCAATGCATTGGACCATTTCCATCTGAATGGATCCATTGTACTTGTAGGAGACTTCAATATTGACATGCTACAAAATACTGACAGAACAAAAGAATTGCAAAACTACATGTGCAAATATAGTCTGCGGTTTCTTCTGAACAACACAACCCATCTGAAAAACGCACTTATTGACCATGTCTGGTCCAATGTGCCCATTTCTCAATACAGTATGTTTGTCTTAGACACATATTGGTCTGATCACAATACAATTGGTATTGCACTTGAATTATGACATATACATCAAACTTATTGCAAACTCATATTTCTATGTTTAAAAGCATATTTGTATCCCTGATTTATACACATAGCATTCTGGTGAGCATTCAGATGGTCTTCTACTCTAATTATAAAATATACATTGTGAAAAAAAATAAAAAATAAGGTACATCCTCAAAAAAACTATTTGTGACTCTATTCATCTTATTCGATTTTTTTTTTTGTATATATGTACATAGTAGTTGCCTTTTTATTAACATATGAGCTTATGTTCATATCCCTTTTGTTTTGTACTTTTGTTGATAGAAACAGAAAGGAAAAATAGAAGGCATAAAGAACTCCTACCCAGAGATGTACACAAATCAATGCAAAGGTGCATTCTTTTTCTGCCTGTGTTCCATAGTAAACAGTTTTTCCTTTACTTTCTCTGAATTTGTCAAACTTGTTTGCAGGTATGTTTTTTTTTTTTTTTCTTACGCCAAGAAGCCGCTACGCTGCACGTCCGCCATCCAGCAGAACTACAATGTTGAGATAGCCAGCCCGCAAGTCCATTTGTCAATATGTATATCGCCCAACTATAATTTCTATTTGCATGACATAGAAAATTAGAGGCATAGTGTGCAGCTCGCAAGTGAGTGATCCAAATAAGTAGCTAAGTATGGAATAAGAGATCTGTGCATCATAATCAATTTGTAGGGCACCGAACAATAGAGACCCGTTTCTAACCCCACCAACTCGACAACGAGCGATGCACAAACTGTACATGCTCTATAAATTCTTAGCCACCCAACAAGTCCGCTTGTCAATTTGTATATCGCAGAACTATATGTGTTATTTGTAAAAATAGAAACAATAGAGGCCTATTTTTTGACCCCTCCCATCCGAGAACCTGCAAGTATGGAATGCAATATCGGTACATGATCTATAAAATCTCATGTCCATACTTTATAAAGGCACATATTTAATTTTTCCTCGTTTCTACACACACTGATCTGGTAATCACAGACTTGGTGTTGCACATGAATTATGAAATGTGCAGTGGGATTCAGATGGAGCCCTTTGCTTTTCTTAGGCAATTTTGAACCTGCTAGCTCAACAACCCAATTTTTATATGGCTGAAATCGGCCCAATGTACAGCTCGTAAATATGTATTGCTCATTTGTGGGAGCCCACCAGCCCTAGAATAGAATGTTGAGCCGGTCACCTCACAAATATGCTTCTCAATTTATTATCATAAGATATTTTCAAGGCACTAAACAATAGAGTGTGTTTTTGACCCTGCTAGCTCGAGAACCCGCAATATAGAAACTGTAGATGGTCTATCAAATCTCGGCCAGCCCGCAAGTCCTCTTCTCAATTTGTATATCGTGGAAATTTGCATGCTACTTGTCGAACACCGAACAATAGAGGCATTCTTTTGAACCCGCCCACCCGAGAACCCGCGATCCTGAACCATGCACTTTCAGACTTGGCCATTCCTTCCTTGCTTTCTCTTCCCTGTGGCCATTACCTTCACATGTGTGCATGATAAAAAATACTATTTATATATATGTGTGTGTGTGTGTGTGTGTGTGTGTGTGTATGTCTTCTTTCTAAATCTTTAATGCTAACAGGTCATTGTGCAACTACCATTTAAGCTGTCATTGATGTGTGCAAGGCTCAAGAAGTTTTTCCATTAATGCAATTTTTGCGAAGCATTTTCTTCTCCGTTCCCAGTTTTAATTTCAAATGACATGGAATGTCATTCACATGCCCCCATCTTGCTTCCTTCATGAAACCTCCAATCCCTTCCCAGTCTTAATTTCAAATACCATGCAATGTCATTCGCACGCCTCCAACTTGGTTCATTCACGAAGCCTCCTATCCTTAAATGTTGTTCACCGTAACCCTCACCTTTGCACTTCTAAGTTTGCAATAACTACGCTTTACTTCTAACAGGTCACCATACAACATGCATAGATATTGTCATTAATGAGGAGATTTTCCATTCGCATGCATTGAAGCAATGTTTGCGGGGGGTTATATTGTCCCCTCCATTTATTCATTTCAAACAACATCTGGAGCCAACCAACCTTTTGATAAAATACTTCCAACATCTCCACAACAATTTTGTAGAGATACAGTGAACATCTTCCTCAAGAGCTTCCCGTGTAGAAGAATGGAAAAAGATTTGTAGGGGAGGCGAAGCAACCTGAAATTTACCGTCAAAACATGGATCTTGACGCTGATTTGGAAAGCATATTTTGCAACCTTGATCAAACCACACACACAATTCAACATGCCTTCTCAATGGACATGGTTGGTACTAAATTTTTTGACAAAGATGAATCCTTCGTATTCCAGAGCATTGTTTTTGAAACCAAATCAAAAAAATTAATCATTGAAAAAGAGATGTAAAAAATAAGAAAAGAAAACATCGTTCAGAAATTGAACTTACCAATATGCATGCATCCAAAGTCTCTGAACTTCACAAGGAAACCGAAGATTCTCTTCATGATTCCGTTGGAGTCATTGAAGCTGAAAATGCCAGACTAAAGAACTGGATTAAGGAAATAGAGGAAGCTTTGTTTCCTATGCCATTGCTTGGCAGTTCCTTGGAAATAGCCATGCCTGCGACTAAATGTACCCCTGCAACAAATATAAAAGGGTCCTCCATCTTCCTCGTATCCTGTAGAGGATATGTCGAGAAAAATATCAACAAAAGAATAGAATTGATTGCCAAGGCCTGGGAAACATCACAAAATATGGATTCCCTAGGGAGCAGGGCATATAACTTGATCCTACTTCTGTAGACGGATTTAAAGAATGAAGAAACTTTCTATGTGCACTTGATCATCCCTTTCGCCTTTCATGTCAACAACATGCCAGAGACGAGAATAAGAAAACATGATCTCCCATCCAAAAAAAGGCTCACTCAATTAGAAGCATGCTGGAAACAGAAAGTGAAGAACCTGTACCTAATTGAGCAATCATGTGAGCAAGCAATATCAAAGAAAGAAACATTATTCACAAAGCTCACAAAAATAGACTTAGCAGGAAAGACAAACGACTTCCAGGACCCGAGATTAATCCTCAACTCACTGACATTAACCAAGCAAGCTTTTGATCAACAAGTTGATAATTTGAAGGTCTTGTCTTTAGATTTGTTTTACAGAATTGTTGAATATGATGAAGAAGAGGTGGACAATTGGCTAGTCGGGTATTCACTACAAAATGGAGACATTCATGAAGGTCTGTGTAAAATTTCAATTGATCTAAGAGAATTAGAAAATGAATTTTTCAACATTCGAATCCGCAATGACATCAACGTCGCCCCCTTGAGAATCTATATTGAAGAGAACTTGAAGTGGATCAACCACGAAATCCAATAGGCAAATGCATAAATACTCTGTGTATCAATCTAGTTATTGAAGTGGGCTGTCCACAAAAACCAGCAGGGAAGGGCATGACCAACCAAACACAAAAATTACTTATACGTACCATCCCTGTAAGTGTATAGTGATAGTCCTTTCTTTATCAATCCAGTTATTCCTTTTATGAGTAGAAATCTACAGGCAAAAACTGATCTTCGCATTTCTACTTTTCAGGTATTACATTCTAGCGTGTCCAACTTCTTCCCACACTCCTATTTCTTGTACATATTTTTGTTATGGTCCGCGAGATCCCCAATCCCAGTCTATATGACAAACACATTTACATTTCCAGGGATATGTAAAAAACTATTATTTTTTTCATATATTCCAAATAAAACTATTCTTTTGTCTCCTTATATATTTATGTCTTCCTGGATTTTTAACTTTAGCTATGCTGAATGTGAAGTCATTCTGTTTATTTTATCTCTATTCTCTTTTTTTCTTTTTCAAAATAAAGTATGAGATAAATCACTCACTCAAATTTGACATATCATATTTCACACATATATATGTTTGTTTAAATTTCCAGGAATATGTAACGCGTTTCATTTTTTTCCAATTTTCAGCCCGCCAGCTCAACTATCCGCGCTCCAAAAATTGCCTAAGTATGTAATCTGAGCTCCATCACACTATATAGAATGAGGGCTACATACATTCTCTATAAAAGTACATATTTCGTATGTATAAAAGTAAATATCTACTTTAAAAAATTACGTTTTTGCTATGTACAATTTATTCTCTCCAGGAACCTATAGTTTGATACATTCCAATTTCTTGTATCCACGAGCCCCTGTTTTAAAGAAAAATAATTTGAGAATGCTATTTATTTGTTCCTCCTGTCCACCACCCTGTGTAACAGACATTGGTACTATATTTTTTGTACATTTTCCCACCACCGTGTGTAAAACTTATGTAAAGAAAAGTAATTCCTGAATGTTAAATTTTTGGGACACGAGCCCCTTGAAATTCAAATAGTCCGTAGGTCCCATTATCAATTTTTACATCATGGATCCCTCAGTTATATTTGAAGGTCATCTAACGACATAAACCCTCTTTTCAGGTCCCCATCCCGAGAACCCGTGATCCAAAAACTGGCTAAGTATGGAATGAGGGTTCCATCTATGCTCTAATTTGGGAAGGCTAGTTTTCCTGTTGATTTTATGTGTTCCTATATTTTTCATTTTTAGAATGGGCTATGACATGAATCACTTACTCAAATTTCAGA
>ML793576.1:299794-323850 GCA_009831015.1 Picea engelmannii
GGAATGGGCTTGAATTATCTCCTCAAATATTGAAATGGTGGAGGAAGTATTCGAGAAGTCCTTTGAATTAATCCTTCACATATTCCTACACATTACAAAGCTCACACATATTTGAGATATATATGAAAACATGTTGATTTTCTTACATTTAATCACAAATTCCTTTTAAATACTAAAATGAATAAAGTGAAGAATAATAAGGTGAAACCCATGTATATGTATCGTGAAAGGTTAATGGGGCTATGAAATGTGGAGAATGATGAAGGGAAAGGTGAATGAGAATAGGACATTTCTGAGCCCCAACATACCCCCCAACTTAACTTGTTGCATGTCCTCATGCAAACATGCATGGATTTTCTCAAGAAATTTTGGCATCTGAATGTTGGATTTGAGTGATGATAATGAATGTTTTCCAAGATGGGATTTACATGAGTAACAACTGACATTTTTATTATGGTTGGTTCTTGTGTGACAACCATGAATATAAAGAATGTTGGTTCTTGTGTTAACAACATTCATTTCGTTACTTGTTCTCTTGCTGTTATGATAATAATTTGCCCATATTTTTACTGGAAAATGTATGCTATCAATGTGCATAAGGAAAACATCACTAAGTATAAGAAAGCCCTTTTTTTTGTATATTTGTGAATCATGCCAATATGTATACCAATTCTTATAAAGCAAAGTGCAACATAGTATAGGTAGAAAAGAAATGTTCATAAATGGTAAATGAGACGGAAAAAATGGAATAATGATGGTGTAAAAGTGAAGTGATGATAGTAAATAATGTCCCCTACCCCCCAACTGAACTTGTTGCATGCCCTCATGCAACGTGGCATAAGTCGTAGAAGTGAACAAGGAAAGGGAATGTAATGAGGGAATTTTCCAAATTATTCATTGCTAGCAATTGAGGAATTACATGATTAAAGTTTAGAAAATAACATACCTCCACTTACCCAAAGTGTTGAGGAACTATGCAATAGGAATATGGATTATGCGTCTACTAGATCATGGAATATGTCATTGCTGCAGGATCATATGGAAAGTGACTACTACTATAGCTGTGATGGTTGTCTGCTTGATCAAAGAATGTGAAGTGGAGGAAGCTGAACTGCTATTGAATGAATCATGGAAAAGAGAAACTGTGAAAGGGGAACTGTAATAGTCTCATATGGTTGAAGTCATGCTGTTGTAACTGCTGAGAGATTCATGAAAAGTGTATAGTCTTCACCCGCTGCTAAACCTGATGGTACAATCCTAATCATGCGAATGAATGTGTCAATGTCGAGCATGAAAATAAGTCATTGGATTACCGACCCATGATGAATGTCATTAACCAATGCGAGGCAACTCACCATTGATGTCAATGAGTGCCAAGGTACCCGAGTAAATTTGGCGAAGTGCGAATAGATGTGTTGATTTTGAGCCACTTGCAATATCTGACGATCAAGGGACATTGATGTATTTCCATGATTGTTGGCGAGAGAACTTGCCATTAAGGCATGCAAGCCTCTAGGTACTCAAAAGGAACTCTAGTCTATATCCCAAATAAGGTGCTGAGGTCAATGGGGCAAGACTTGTTGAAAGGTGGGCCTTAAGGAATCCCACATCAGTCAACATGAGTTTGTAAAAATGATTGGTAGGACTATAGATGAAAAGGCCTTGGTAGCAACAGTGTGTAGGAAAAATGAATGGAAAAAGATAAAGAGATGTATGCGACTCAGAAAGGTAGGCACGTGCGAAGTCATGAAGGATAAGGCGATGGAATAGTAGACTTTGAAATGAATGATGAATAAGCGTGAAAGGAGAAAGGTAAGTGATCATGTCATGGCGTAATGGGTTTTCTGAAAGATGACGGTGTAGCGACAAACGTCATGACATGTGCGATGAAAAATTTAGCTCCTTCAAGCTTTTCACAAGCATGCTTTTCTGAAGTGTTTTGCGATTCTTGAGAATCACTGTGGCATGGAATGTGAGCGTCTTCATTCCTACAATCAAACTTAGTACTAACCCTGCAATAAATTTTGTGAGATTATCGTAAAACATAAAATGCAAGATTAAATACAAATGTGACAAATTAAAGAAAAAAATAAAAATGTGTTTTACCTGTTGCGCGCTTATTGCATTGTTGATTGCTGTCAAGGTGACTTCAAGAAAACAAATTACTGTTAAGCACTGTTTTCAGGAATTAGAGAATGTCCATTTGCAAAAATTTTTGTCTTTGTTGTTTTTATTTTTATAATTTTTATTTTTATTTTTTTATTTTATTAGGTTTCACCTAAAATTTATTTTTATTATGTTTTTTTTAATTATTATTATTATTATTATTATTTATTTTTTTCGAAGGAAATTCGCTATTAAGATAAAATAACATTATATTATATGTGCATAAAATCCTAAATATCTCTCACTTGCACTCATCTATCCATTCATCCAATACAGTAAGTAACAGTTCTATGGACTGAACAATACTATTATCTGTATATAAAGGATTGAGAAGAAAGAAAAGACATGAATGGGTGTCTTCTCCATTCTGACAAACATTAAGACGCTTAAACAGGTGAATTTAGGCGTGGCCCTTTTCCTCCTCCTTCACGGGGCCACCTCGACTCTCATGGCACCCTTTTTGACCAGCTAAAGGAAGACACAGACTTAGACTTGTTCGTTAATGAGGAACAAGAACCAGGCATGAAGAAATCAAAATTTTCTTCATGCATGGGCTTCTTGAAGGGATGGAGCCAGTGACCATTAGCGATTTTCTGTGAGGGGTTGATGGGACCCCACAATCCCGATGCCAATCCATACAACAAATGATCTACCAATCTTCATTTCCTCTTCATGGATTCTCTGCAATTAATCAACGCCGCCATCGAATCTACACTTAGAGTGACGAGGAAATCATGAGCGTCGACCAATCTCCAGGATCAACTTCACATCTATCATCTATATTAAAATGGAGGTGACAAAAATGCCAAATATATGATGCGTGAAAGAATTAACATATAGAGGGATTAAGTGTATGCTTAAAGTTGAAAATACCTTCCCTACGATTCACAGAGCACTACCATAAAAAGTCATTACCGTTGGCAAAATAAAAGCCTTTCCAAAATAGATGGTAAAGGAAAATGAGGACTAGAGGCAATGCAATCAAGTCTCATTTTGTAATTTCAGGTGGCTTTTGCAAACAACAAAGTGAGAAGGTTCATATTTCGGGAGATCTGCAACATTAATCCTGATTAACTAGGCATTGACAACACGTCAGGCTAGCAAACTCGTTTCTATCCCTTTGCTACCCATGCTGCCCACGGTCGGCCATTTATATTCATCTAATTCCATCGTAGACGGGCAGGTCGTTGGAAGCACAAATCATTGAGTTGAATGCCATGGCCACTTTATCATGAGTAGATCTGATTTTGAAAGCCATATTCACACCTGGGCACTAAGCATTGGCACACCTATGCCATCAACAATAATTGACCAGATAAGAGGCATAAACTTTTGTGATTTGATATATGATTATTCTTTGGATTCATTGTTGAATGCCTGTTATCTTGTTGACACAAGCAAGGAATTTCTTCTCTCCATTATGGGTTCGACCAACACTGTAATTGAAAATGTTCTCCTTAGCGAACACACTGATTACGCAGACCTCTCACAATTCTGCACGCTAGTCATTCATGGATTTTCATGTAAAAAATCGTTGTATCCAAACTAAACGCACACGGGTTCATCTTCAACACATAGCTGGTGGCTTATTCTCCTTGATTAGAGGAATTTTATTCCAGTGGGTTCCATGCAGCTCATGGTAGTTCCCAAGAGAAAGGTGACGTCGCATAGAAAAAAGATACGGATCTGTAAAAAAAAAAAACAAATCTCTCAAGCCAGCTGCAACAGGAGTATGTTACAACTTACTGTTGATTCGTTGTCTTGAAGAACATTCAAATTACACTTAAAATCTGTTCTTTGCTTCACCGTGAACGTTGAGACTGCAGATAATTGGATTGCCTTTATTTCTTGTGAACCTTGCTAATTTTTAATGGCAGTATTGCCCAGGAGTACCAACGAATTGTCCATTTGACCATATGTTCACTTTACTTTGTCCTTTAATTCTGTGGCCTTTATTGGACATTGAGATTGTAATCAAGGATCATTGCTTTTTGTTTTTTATGATAATTTTTTTATTTTTTTATTTTTGTATTTATATATATGTTTTTATTTTTGTTTCTATAAATTTAAAATTAAAAGAGTCCTACACATTTTGGTGTTTTATCATTTTTTTTTTTTTATTCTATTTCAAAAAAAATAAAATTAGAGAAATCTAGAAATTTTTTTATTGATTGAAGATAAGTAGAAATTCATGAAAAATTTATTAGCAAATGGAGACAACTGAATTGCAAATTAAATATAAAATTATTTAACTATATTTGCAAATCATCAATTTATTCATTCCTGAAAATGATTTTAGTCATCCTACTTTTTGATCCTCGCAATCACACAAGGCGCGGAGGAGAGCATACTTATTCTAAAGAAAAAAATTAAAAACTTGAAAATAAAACCTTACCTACACTACACTAATTAAAAAATGAGAGAGTAGTTACATATAATCAAACAACCAATGTAGCCATGCACACAACAACAATAAAAATATGTTGTCTTTTAATTTCTCAATTGACAGTCGAAAATATGTATGAACGTGTGAAATTAGTTGTTGAAATTGTGAATTAAAAAAATAAAAAGAAAAACTAAATGTATCTAACCTAGTACTCGCTTGAAATCATCATTCGATCAGGCTTTCATAGGTGTGTTGTTCCTCGCTCAGATCATGTTGTAACTCCTCTTCATCTTCCTCGATCTCATTTTCAATCAATTGTTCATCGTCAGATGCATAAGAGTCTTCAGATGTTGGATCTTCAATTGTTTCTGGAGAAGTATTTGAATGTTTGATCCTTGTCAAGATCTCTTCTTCATGGGAAGAGGAAATTCCGACATCTGCCAGGATCTGAGTGAGTAGTTCCAAGATGACATTCATTGTTAAATCATGTTAAAAGAGGATTCTTATAGCACTCAAATCAAAATGAAAAACTTAAAAAAAGACACTCTTGCTAAAACATAAAAAAAATTACTCTTCACAGTTGTAGAAATTAAAATGTTCCTGATAGTTGGTCAGGGAGAACATGAACAGTCTCCATTCAAGTAGCTTCTAAGACCCCTAGAACCAACACATGTATATCACACTTGCAAAAAAAATCTTAAAGTAATCTTGCGGAAATTGAAATTTACACTAACTTGCTGGAATTGAAATTTACACTACCCTACATGTCCTTACCCATATGTCACCTCAGAGTTAGGAGAATGTATAATCACACTTGCATGAAAAAGAAATTTAAACTACCACACTTGCATGAATTGAAATGAATAAGAAACTAATACCTCAATCTATCGTGATTCCCCGACAACGACGCCAAAATGTTAGGCGGAAATATTGTCGTTTTAATTCCATTATAGTATTTGCCCAACCATTTAGTTTGTCAATCCGAGGTTTGTAGGCTTACGAAGAACACACACTATATATGCAGGACTGAAGTGGAAGTAATCTAATCTAAATTGCTGAAATCAAATTAATCTAGGAAAGCATCGAAAAACTAATTAAGAAAGCAGGAAATTGCATAAGGGAAAAACAATACAACATGTGAAGAGTTGAATGACAACAATATATGTGAGCTCACTCTAATAAAGCAATCTTATATTAAAATAACCAAATCAATCTTCATAACATAATAATGAAAGCATGAAAACTAAAACCATGAATCAAAGCTAAGAATCCCTTTCTCTTTCGAATCTTAATGACTATAATTCTCTACTTGCAACTGATTGAATTCTAATTGCTCCTAATTAAAAAATCTAATTCCTCTTCTACTTGAATCATATAATTCCATCCTCATGAAGAGAGAGCACTCTCTTTTATACACGAGAGCCTTGAATATAAGATAACCATCTCATTACTATAGATCCACTATTCTCTCAACCTATTTTCCATTATTACAAAATATAATCCCTTTAAATCCTCATACATATCTCTCATATATCTTAGATAAGATATTCCAACCAAAGCTTCATGATCTTCTCCTTGGAATGGGCTTGAATTATCTCCTCAAATATTGAAATAGTGGAGGAAGTATTCAAGAAGTCCTTTGAATTAATCTTTCATATATTCCTACACATTACAAAGCTCACACATATTTGAGATATATATGAAAACATGTTGATTTTCTAACATTTAATCACAAATTCCTTTTAAATATTAAAATGAATAAAGTGGAGAATAATAAGGTGAAAACCAAGTATATGTATTGCGAAAGGTTAATGGGGAGATGAAATGTGGAGAATGATGAAGGGAAAGGTGAATGAGAATAGAACATTTCTGAGCCCCAACGCACTCTTGCTCATTCGTGTGCTCTTGGTTTTGGCATGGAAACTGTTGTTCCCGAGTTTGTACTTTAAGGATCTAAAGTACACCGTCAAGTCATCTGAAAAGATAGAGAGGGATAAGGATAAAAAGGTAGGTTATATGAAAAGGTATATTGTTGATTCCTTAACTGTCTCTATCTAGATTCCCAGATTTCCTGGATGTTAATGTCTCTTTCAATTACTGCCCATGAACGCTCTAACTCAACCCGCTTGTTTGTTGTCTGTAAGATGGTGTTAAATAAATTCAAAGCAATGCTTGTTTGATCCGATAGTCTAGGTTCAATATTAGTTTATATTGTAACTGGGACAGTCATGAGGGATAAAGATTGAAATAATAAATTCTTGTATTTTCTTTTAAGGGTTCGCTATTTCTGCTTCAAAACATGTAAAAATAACTCCAAAAACCTTGAATTAATAGCATGACGAAACTAAAGGCCGTTTTTGGTATCTGAGTTAAATTTTGAAAAGGGGATATGCATGAAACGAAGAGAAAACATAAAACTACCAAACAGGGTGAGGCATCGATTAAAGAGGAATCTCACTTTGTTGACAGGAGAAGAAAATAATCAGGAAAAACTCTTAATGAAGCATATGATATTGAAATCTAAAACATTTGCAGGTCTTGTATCTGCTGATAGATGATACAAAGGAAAGACTGTAAACAACTAAATTACAAGAATAATTAATTACCACAGTAGAGGTTGTACTAAATTGCAGTTAAGAATTCATCAAAGAGATATATGAAAAATATGAAGCAACAGAGAAACGCATAACTCAAACTTGACTAGATCTAGAATCTTCAATCTATATTTGTATTAATTAAAAAATATCTTCAAATTCTTCTATATAATGCACCCGAAAAAATCCTTAGATCAGATCCTGAAATTATATTTATACCAAATCCCGGATGATTGTTGGTTGGTGATCTCCTAACTCCTAGGGGAAAATAGTTACAAGAATTGCAAACCCCAACCATTTGCATGATTATCATTTATTTTCCTATCATATTGATAATATAATTTTTCAAAATTATACTTCATTGTTTTATTGAAGTATCTCCTTCTTTTGACCTGATACATTCAATACAATGTACGAAATTTCTAGGAGGCTCTGGAAGATCTTTTGCTTCAAATAGATAGAATTTTCTCTGAGTTTCTAGAAGTTGATCTTCAATCCCCTTTCCAGTAAACTTAATTGATTGCAATTTTAAGTTTGGCTTCACTAGCCACCTGTCTATTAGGGTAACATCCATTTCTTTTAATTGTGAAATTTCCATTTGAAATTCGTTCAAACCCTCTTTGAAATTCAACTGGTGTCTTACAATGTTTATCTATCCTAATTGCCCAGTGAAATTGACTCTTTCAATACCTAATGATTCCTTGTCCAATAAATCAAAGATTCTTTTACAATTGTCTTTGATTTCTTTGACTATTTTATTATATTCTTCTATGTTGTTTTCTCATACCTTGAGCATGATATCGCCTCTAATTTTCTCTATGACAAAAAGCTTTGGAATTTTCGATATTTCTTCATTTTCAGAACATACAACTGCCTTTTGGAAAGTGGCCCTTGCTGCTTTAGCTTCTTTTTCTTTAAAAATAATATTATCAAGAGCATTGCTTGCTTCCTGAAAATAATTCTGAATAATATCTACTTGGGATATTACTTTCTGTTGCTCGGCTTCTACCTTCGCATGTATTTCCAGTGATTGGTCCTGAAAAAATTTCAGGTCTATAACCTGGCCTTTTATTGAATTCAATTTATCCTGTAGTTGTCTTACCAATTCTTCTTTCCAAATAACCTGTATTTGGCTAGTTTTCATATTCTCATTTATCTCGTCTAGACTTGACTTAAGTGATTGAATTTATTGCTTGTCAGTAAATCTGGCCTGCTCTAGACCTTTATTTATTTCTTCTTTGATATTTTTCTCGGTATCTTTTAGTTTATTTTGCAACTGGGTTACCCTGTGGTTACTCTGTTCCAACCTTTCTCTCATATTTCTAATAGTGAATAGATTTGTTGTTCCCAACGCTCCCATGGAGCCTGCCCACTCTGTAGCAAAATCTCCCTCTTCCAAGTTTTTCCCATCCACCAACACCCTGTGTTTCTTTACCATACCACCTTCTTTCATATACATCTCCTGTTTTAATACAAGCTTCCTCTTTTTACTGAAGAAGTAATCAGAGGGACAATTTTTTTCTCTGGAGATAGGGTCGAGGTCACTAGCATATATGACTCCTACCTGAGGGAACCCAAAAGTAGACTGTAATGGTGTCAAGGAAGTGATGTGATTACCTAACTATGAAAATTTTGTTTCCCCTGTTGTCTTGGGAGTATCAATATGAATAGTAGATGACGAAGGGGGGGTAAATTGACTGGTCTCGGGAGGTTTCTAAGACCTTCTTTCTTCTTCTGTTCCTGGATTCTTTGTCTATGGGACTTATTTTTTTTGTGAAGATCCTTCGACCTCCAGTGGGTTTTCCTTGGTGTCTTCTTTATCCTATGCTTTCTGTCCGAAGCCTGGGGGAATGTTTTCTTGTTCTGGAGGGGATGTTGTTGCTTCACCCTACAATACCTTGGGCAAACCACTTCGTCTGTGTCTCTAGAAGGTTAGAATACTGGTTTTCAAGTTGGATGATAACGTCTGTACCCTGCCTAACACATCTTCATAGGTTTTGACCCCTTTGAAAATTTCATCACGAGGGAATTCCTCATGTTCAAATGCTTTCATGCCAAAGTGAGCCATGTGGCTCCCCACTATTTGATAAGGGTCATGTTTCCTGTATTTTAGATTCACCAACTTGACCTCCGTAAGAGCTCCAACTTCAACTTTGGAATGACCTAGATTGAGTAGCGAAAACCTTCCAATATGTATGGGAAAGACTGGCCAAAATTTCTTTTGAGCTATCTTCAACTCTATCCCAATACCACCTATTATTATATGATGAGTTTCCTTCCTATATACAAGTCTGTCAGGGAGGAATTTCGGAAGTGCATGAGGAGGGATAGAACATCCAAAAAACCTGATATAGGAGAAATTCTCCTCAATAAACCAATTGGAAACCTTCTTGTGGTTTCCTATGAACAACTCTGAAATATGGAGGGGTGCACAACCATACATCATCTGATGCATCAGTATCACCATGAAATAACAAATTTCATAAAAAGAATCTTTAGCATTTTCTTCCCACAACTTAGAATGATATTCGTGAATAGGTTCAATGCAAGATGGGTTCCAACTCCAATTCATCAAAGGGAAAGGAGTTGTGAAACATATAACGTCCATGATGTATGCTGACAAGTAAAAAGCTATTGGTCTACCACTAGATCTCATGGTTTGATACTCCATAACCTCCTTAGCTAGGTTATCTGATAGAATTTTGTTCCAATTGAAGTTATAACCTTCGACTACTTCATGTAAAAGGGGCACCCATTATGTAGGGAAATGGGTAGGGATTTTCTTTCCAAAAAGTCTACATAACATCATCGCCACATAGAACATGTAATCGTTCAATGAGGCTGTGGCATAAACATTATGGGTATCGGCCCTGAATTTTGTTGGGTGTCTCCACCAATCTTTTATTATGCCGGGGTATGTTGGGTCAACCTCTATGCATTCTTTCCTTTGAAATTCACTTATAAACTCTTTATTGTAAATTTACTTAGAATTGGGAGATAGTTTATACATTACTTGTATATGTTCCGGTCTGAAAGAGATGAAGATGACCCCTTGGTTGTCCAAAATGCTTCTAGTTTTCACGTCTATCCTCTCTAAAGCCCAACTGATCATATCGGTGTATTTCATGAGTCGTGGGCGCGTGGCTACTTTGTGAAGTTCAGAATCTACTATGTCCTGGAGTTTGTTTTCAGAATCATTGGGATAATTCTTGATTTCGTAGTCCAAGGTTTCAAAAATTTTCCTCCATGATTTAATGGAATCAATGGCATGCGGTGTAGTATCAGACACAACATCTCCTTATGGGCTTGAGCTTTCAGCTGCTTCTTCACTTTTCTTAGGTGCCTTTCTAGGTGCCATAATGTTCATGTTTATAATGAATTTCTATCGTAGAGGGAAATGTGTAAGTTTGTTGAATGCAATTCACTTATGAGTCTAAACAATAGGAATGAAAATTCAAAGAAACCAAACCTTTATTAACCTTTAACTCTTCTTACGACGGATGTACTGAGACAAACAGTAAAACTTTAATGTTTTAATGAGGGAGATATGCCCAGAGATATGCAGTTAAGTTAAAAAATATATATTTGTCCGTTACAGATATCACCGTATATTGACGATTTCAAACTGGAGTTTCAAAAGGACTGCTTTTACCAAATCCCGAAATGCGAAACACAAAAAGTCATTTTAATCTTTATTAATCTCGTTTTAAACTAACTTAAATTCATTTTAAACTTTATTAAAAAAATCGCGATTTCGCATTTCAAAATTTTGGGGATCCTGTACCCGTGAGGTATGTCATAAGAAAACCCTGAATCGCAAAATCATGATGGTATTAGTTTAGACATTGATTACTTGTATTAATGATTTAATCAATTAAGATTAGTAATTAACTTCTTCTTTTCGGAAAATCGGGGACCAGGAGTTCAAGGGCTGACGCTTTGACAACACTTTGATAGAAGGAAACCCGAATCATGAAATATTAATGAATTGTTGGTCGTGTTTAAGAGTTTAATTAATCACGATTAAAGGATATTTTGTGAAACACACGTTAGGACCTATAGCACCCACTATTTTTATTTTTTATTACTTTAATATAAAGCCTTTTTGGGATTTCGACACCGGGACTCTGGAGCTATTAGTTACGAAAACATGCTTTGTGAAAGGCTAAATCCCAAAACCCGAAGAATCAAAATACTTTTGACTTTTTTTTAGGACTAAGGGCAGCTCCATGACTAGGAAAAAGTAAACCCTTAGGTTTAAAGGAATACAAAAGTAAACTTCGTATCAACATTAGGCTCCATCTAGGGATCTCGTTTCCTTGTGGGACGAGAAGAACATGTAGACCAAGTGTCTTCATTGGGTAAATGGGGTCAATAATTCAACTTTGTGAAACAGACCAGGAGGGAAATCGAAACAAGATTTTAGGATCTCTACATTTGATTTTGAAAATTCTTCAAAAATAAAACATCTGATTTTCTTGAGTTAGGTTCTGAATAGATTTCCTTTTCTGAAACTGACCTCAGATATGTATAAGATAATCAAAACCAAATTAACCAATCTACCAAGTTCCCATATTGAATTTCCTTTCACCACTTCATTACTTTATAGCAATTAAATGTTGAGATGAGGGCAATCAATATAATGGATTTCCTTTCTTCATCTCTTTAGACTAGATGGGGCAAATAAATATTGAACTTCCTTTCACCATCTGTCTATATATATTTTATTTTAATATGAAGTGGGGGAAATAAATCAGTATGTAATATACATAGAGAAGATATTTTCTTGAAGTTTTTAAGAAACAGAGGCCTATTAACTCACTTAAATAGCTCTAGGCCAATCTTCTCTCTTGCCTTCAAACATCATTGGCTTCAGGGAAATTATTGAGGGAAACTTCTTGACATCTTTTTTTTAAGGAATTTCCTTGAGCAAAATCGATCAATTTATTCCTGTCATGAAGACTAATAAGGTTAGGATTAACCTAGACATACTTCTGGTTCAGCTAAAGTTAAAGAACTATAAACTCAACCTATTCTCATTTTTGAAGGTTTGTTTGAGAATTTTCAGAACCAAAGTGAGACCTTTCTTTTCTCAAATAAATTATGATAAACATTTAGGTTCAGGTGAGAAGCGAGATTTACCATGCTTAAGGGGAAAGTAAAGGGCTTCAGATAGACTACTACACACATGACCGTTCTTAAAGATTTTCTTAGTTAGTTTTTTTTTTTTTTATCTTTTCCTTAAGTCTTTTTTACTTCTTTATTTTGAAAATTTCAGTGATAACATAGCATCAATTGAACTAATGATTTATTTATTTGTATCTCTTAGAGTAATTTATCTTTAATTTTCAGAGGATAATCTCATATCTTGGTAACTCCTATTTTGTTGGCCAAAAGGCTGTTAATTTCTTACCTTTTTCATCGGAAGACAATTAATATACTTATATGTGCCTATCGCCTTTTTAGCATATCTAGTCTCTTGGTTGGTCAACAACGTTTTTGTGAAATAAGCCAGGATGCTAATTTTCGGGAAACCTCATGAACACAAATCTTATTTATTTATTTTTTTAAATGGAAAAACTTACTGAAGTAAATGAAACTATACAGTAAGCATGAAAACAAACCGGTATTTACAATGAGAGTTCAAAAACACATTATTCCATGAAGTGTTTAAGGTGTCACCCATTTATAGGGGTGTTGATAATGTTTCCATAGAGATTTTCTAATAAAAAAACATGTTTTCCCTCAAAAGTCGAAATCTTATATGGGACGGACCAAATTGGATCAAACTTGCCATGTTCACCAGTGTCTTCTCTCCTGGCTTCCCATTTCAGGACCAGATCACTAGGGAGGAAATCTCTATCTTTATCTTTTCGATCGAATAAGGCCTTCATGTTATCCTGATATGTCTGTAACCTTTCATTCACTTCAGCCCAATTTTGCTGAACATCAACCAATTGGTTTATCATCTTGGTAACGTCATTGGGTTCTTCATTTGAATCTTGCCAAAGTTTCATCATGGGTAGAGCAAGATTTTTTGGTAAAAAGACGTCGGTGCCATATACCATCTAAAAAGGGGAAATCCCAATTGATCTTTTGGTACTTATCCTGTTATCCCGTAGACAATATTTTAAATGGATATGCCATGCTTTCTTATTTTCAGTCACAACCTTCTTTATCACAGTAATCAAACTTTTATTAGACGATTCAACTAGACCATTACCCTACGGATAGTAAGCTGTTGAGTGTCCTAATATGATGTTTTATTTTTGGAATAATCTTACCATGGACATTGACTTAAATTCTTGGGCATTATCAGTGACTATCTTTCAAGGACAACCAAACCTGGATAAAATATTTTCTTCTAGGAAACTGATTACTATAGAGTCAGTTTCATTTGTTGTGGGAATGGATTCCACCCATTTAGTGAAATAGTCTGTAGCAGTTAGAATACACTTGTGTTGTGCGTTGAAATGTGGGTGAATTTCTCCAATGAAATCAAGACCCCATTGTTAAAATGGAGCTTCGGTTTTAACCGGAACTAAAGGTAAAGCTGAGAATTTTTGTTTGCCTGTAAACAACTGACAAGGAGTATAAGTTCAAACTTTAGTGTTCACATCAGTGAATAATCTAGGCCATTAATACCCGACTCTTAAGATTTTATAATCCGTTTCTCACCAATCATGGTGCCAGTCGCACACTCCCTCATGGAATTCAGCTATAACCCTTTTTGTTTTGGTCTTGAACAAGCAGCTCAACAGGAAACCTAAGGGGTCTTTCCACTACAATTTACCATCTATGATACAATATTTTACAGTGTGTAAATTCAGTGTCCTAGTTTTAGGTGGGGTTGACTCACTAGGACATTTAAGGGTTAGTAGGTAAGAAACAATATCGTGGTACCAAACTAAAGTAGATAACCTGTATTGAATCTTAGTTGTGGGTGCAGTGACGTCAAGCTCATCTATTTCTAGAAATCCCTCATTTTCTTGTAGCTCATTTATCCCAAGTGATTTTAGATTTGAGTCGGCTAGCAATTTGGCCAAACCCTGGCCTTTAATCATTTTAGTTGGTTTGACTTCCAAGTCAAACTCATGAATCTTATCCAACCACCTGCCTCTTCTTCCGTCGATGTCTGGCTACACCAATATATCTTTAACAGAACTTGACGACACATAGGCAATGATCTTTGAGTGAAATACGTAGGTTCTGAAAGCCTTGAGAGCTTTTACCATTGCATAAGCTTATTTTTCCAATATGTCATACTTTAGCTCAGTGTCTGTGAGACTTCTGATAAAGAATGCAATAGGCTACTCAAAACCTTCATCATTTTTCTGTAACAATACAACTGCGATTGTATGTTTAGAGGCAAAAGAAAAAATTAAAAACGCTTTTGTGTAATCTGGTCTTGCCAGGACTGGAGCTTCTCTTATTAATTTATTGATACATTGAAATCACATTTTGGCTTTGTTTTTCCATTTCACCTCGTTTTTCTTTTTAAGCATATCTGTAATCAATTTAACAATTTCGGCAAAGTTTGGGATGAATCTTCTCAAGAAGTTTGTTTTTCCTAAAAAAGACTGAATTTATTTTACATTTCTAGGGATATTTATGGTATCTATTACCTTGAACCTTTTGGGATCGATTTTGATTCCATCTCTTGACACTATATGACCCAAGAGTTTACCTTCTTGCATTGCGAAATGGGATTTCTTGGGATTAAGTGACAAACCGAATTTGCGACATTTCTCGAAAGTTTGTTTGAGGTGTGTTAGATGTTCTGCATCAGATTTAGAGAAAATAGTTAGGTCATCAAGATAGATAACGCCGAACTTATCTCTTTCTCCCATGATAACGATATCCATGGCTCATTGGAAATTTTCCCCTACATTCATTAAACCAAAAGTCATTTTTTCATACATAAAGGTACCTTGAGGGGTAGTGAATGCAATTTTTTCTTTGTCATCTTGGTGTACTGAAATTTGATTGTAACCTGAAAAAGCATCAATCATGGACATTTTGTTAGCTTCAACTACTTTTTCTAAAACATGATCCATCTTAGGTAATGGATAATTGTCTTTACGTGATGATTGATTCAGGTTTCTAAAATCTACACACAGCCTAATATCACCATTTTTCTTTCTCATTGGGACTAAATTGGCTACCCACTCAGAGTATCTCAGTGGGACAATGATTTTAGAATCAAGGAGTTTTTTTGACTTCTTTTTCTATTACCGGTAGTAGGATAGGTTTAATCTGTTTGATTTTTTGCTTGAAAGGTTTTACACCTGGTTTCAAAGGAATTTTATGTTCCATTATAGTAGTGTCATAAGTTCTCAATTCATCATAAGACCAAGAGAAAATGTCTTTATATTGTCTAAGAAACTCAACATACTTACTTTTGATTTCCAGAGATAGATATTTTGATAATTTAACCAACCTAGGATTTTCTTTGGTACCTATATCGCAATCCTCGACCTCCTTTGGTTGAGGCTGTAAGGTAGACTTAAAAGGGATGTCATCAAGGTTGAATAGCCTTTCTAAGGGAATTAGACCCTTAGGTATCTGATTATTTTAAAAAAAAAGCATCTGATGGTTAGTGATTTTATCTTGGAACTTTTGGGGATCTTCGCCTTCCTGCATGATCCAAATAGGGTCATTTTGGTTTTCTTGGTTGGCATGCATTTCGGCAAAGTCATCTACTGTCTCTAAAAATTTCCGGAGTTGTTCATCATCCTCAAAAACTTGTCAATGTTATATGTTATTCGGTATGGAAGGCCTATGACTCATTATTATATGGTATTTTAATTTCAAAGCAGTGGGAGGTGTAAACGTTGAAGATGCTTTGGCTAATGCATCTGCCTATTGATTTTCTGTTTTGGGAATATAATGAACATTAACAGAGGAGAAAATTTTTTCGATCAGATCCCAAACATAGTTCTGATAAGATCTTAACCTAGGATGTTTGGCTTGGTATTTACGATTTACCTGTTTCATGATTAGCTCTGCATTGTCGAAGACTTCCAAGTTTTTAATTTTCATTCTCCTGGCATCTTCCAATCCTAACACTAGGTCTTCATACTTGCATACATTTTTAGTGTGTTCAGTGTTCCAATGTAATCTATAAGAGAAAGGGATAAAGAATTTGTCACCAGGTGCCACAAAAAGCACCCGAGCTCTGGCCCCAAAATAAGATGAGGCACCATAAAAAAACATCTTCCAAACACCAGTGCTATATACATCCTTTTTTACTTTCTCTTTTTCTTTTTTATTTTTTGTACAACTTTCTTCTATACATACATCAATATTGTCATCGATAGATAAAATACAATTGCCTAAATCTTGATCAACAATATAAACATGGTAGTTGTTTTGGTTATGTGGGTCACTTGCCGTGAATGCTAACCTGGTTTCTCTATACAAACACGTGAACTGTTCTCCAAAGACCGAGATAGTGGAATATGTCATGTCGAGTTGGAGGGATCCTCCAAGTTTAGTGACCAAAGACCTGGATAAGAGCATACCGTACTTTGGGGGTATATCAATGACAACCACATCCATTAGAACGCCTTTCACGGGTATCTGTGCAAGATTGACGACTAAATCTTTTATCATTCCTATACACTTAACCTTTCTTGAATCAAATGAATATAAATATCCATAAGGTCTGGTAATTTTGAGACCAAGTCTCTCCATAATGGCTTTAGGCATTACATTGTGAGAGGCTCCAGAATCTAACATGCAATTATGGAGTAAGTGATCGTGTACAGTCAGAGGGATATATAAAGGGGCGACGGTGTCTTTGGCACCATCGAAATGTGGTCCGAAAACTATGTTAGGCTTGTCATATTTTAAATTTATGACAACGGCCTGACTTTCGTTTTCTGAAAAACTGCTTAATTTGGAAATTTGTTTCCTATAAATTGGATTTTTCGCCAGTTCGACAAGAGGTATAGGAATTTTGATTTTATTTATTTCATTTTCTAGATTAAAAATTCCTATTGTTTTTTCAACCTCTATGGTTTGGGTTTCTGACCCATTCTTTTCATCTTTCTTTTGTAGTGAGGTTTTAGTTTCAATTACAGGGACTTCCGTTTTCTGTGCGTTTATGGCCGATGTCTCCACTGGCCTTGTCTTGGTAAGCCGTGTGTCAACGGTTCTAGTTTTTATAGTCTATTTCTCAGCATTTTTTGAAACTGAATCATCTGTTTCACCCCTCAGAAAAATAATTTTCACTGGGGGAGTTGCGATGCTCTTGTTTCTAGGCCTTAGATTGTATTTTTGGTGGAGTTCAGCCATTATATCATCTGCAATTTTCTGATAGGTTGAATCTTCAATAATACCACTATTTTTGTTATTTTGGGATCTAACTTTTGTGGTTGCAAATTTTTCATAATCTTTCCTCGTTAAAAAAATTTGAAGGCAGTCGTCACCAAGATTATTAATGTCTTCTTCTAATTCCTCAAAATCATCCACATCTTCTCCTCCTATAAAGTTTTCTCTTTTAAAGGGGGCTTTAATTTTTTGATCTTCATTCTTAATCTGTCTTGGTGGATTTTGAGGGTTAGGATTCCTTTTGAAATCCTTTCTGGGAAAGTGCTCATTCTTCGCTTGATCTAGCTCCATTCTTGAGACCATATTTGAGAGCTCTTTGATTATTCTCACCATCTCATCTATTCTTTCTTCCGAAGATCTTCCTGATCTGAACGGTCCCCCTTGATCTCTATATCTTCTGGTTTCTTTGTTTCCAGTTTCAAATTTGGTTTTCAACTTTCCTAATGCCATCATGTTTGACTCAATCTCTAAGGCATCATCTTGCATCTTGGTGAGGTCTACCGATCTCCTCTCCCTCAATAACAGGGTGAAATCAAGTTCAAATACCCCAATGAAGATTACTTTCGCTGCAGGTTGGGACGGTTTGACCTCAGATGGAATCTTATTATACAATTTATTGAACCTCTGAATGAAATTGAGGACTGATTCAAAGTGTTTCTTTCTTAGAGCCACAAATTCAGTTAGATAATAGAGATGGTCTTTCCTTAGCCCCCACTGTCTAATAAAATCATTTTCAAGTTCCTCATAAGATGGCATAGATCTTGCTACTAGGCCTCAGAACCAGGTTCTTACCTGTCCTTCAAAAGTTTGAACCAAGAGTCTCGAATAGAAATATTCATGTTCGAGTCCAAGGATATCGACAAATGGGTCAAAAAAATTGATGTGTTCGGCTGCAGTCAAATCACCCTCTCCTTTGAATTTCGGAAGATTCTTCATGTAGTTTTCAAGTAATTCATGTAGGGGGACTGGGAGGACCAAAGGGGCATATCTAGCAGCCACCTTTGCAAATATTCTAGGGGGTGGTACTTAGCCGCCTACTCCTCCTCCTCCAGCCCCACCTCCAGCAGCACCTCCTCCAGTCACAACCATTGATGATTTGGAGATTGTTTCATGGAAATGACGAGGAAGTGTTTCAGGAAATTGGTTATTGAGAGACAGGAAACTTGAGGAAGGGGAACTAGGGAAAAGTGGACTAGTTTCTTTGGACTCACAGGGTGAATATAAAGGAGAATCAACAGGGGTTGTGTCGAGAAGTATAGGATGATTGTAGGATTTCTGAGAGATAGAAAAATTAACTTCGTGAAGTGAATAAGTGTTAATTGAAGTAGGAAGTGATGTAGATCTTTTACCTCTGTTGGTGAAAGAAATGGTTGGGAAAATATCAGTTTTAAATCTAGGCGAGACCAAACCAGGCTCAAAGGTTGTAATCTTATTAGTAGGTAATCCCTCGTAATACGATGGGGTATTCGATCCTTCAAAAATATATCTAGTATTTGACTCTGTAATTTTAGGTTGATAAAACCTATTTCTCAATGATACAGTCTGTTTAAGATATCTTCTTGATTTTAATTTTTTTTCTGGATCTAGAACAGGCGAATTATGTTTTTCATCTAGGTTTTTTCTGGTATTCTTTCGATTAAAATCTAGTTTATTTATCGTGGAGTCGCCAAGTGAAAAATAAAGGTAGCCTTATAAGGTTTTCGATCTTTGTTCACTATCAAACATAGAAAGTGTCAATGTCATTCTTCCCAGGGAAAAGCTTTGTTTCTTTGTCCCTGACAACGACGCCAAAAAGATGTTGTTCCTGAGTTTGTACTTTAAGGCTCTAAAGTACACCGTCAAGGCATCCGAAAAGATAGAGAGGGCTAAGGATAAACCGGTAGGTTATATGAAAAGGGATATTGTTGATTCCTTAACTATCTCTGTCTGGCTTCCCAATTTTCCTGGATGCTAATGTCTCTTTCAATTACTGCACATGAACGTTCTAACTCAACCCGCTTGTTTGTTGTATGTAAGATGGTGTTAAATAAATTCAAAGAAATGCTCATTTGATCCAATAGTACATGTTCAATATTAGATTGTATTGTAACTGGGACAGTCATGAGGGATACAGATTGAAAGAATAAATTCTTCTATTTGCTTTTAAGGGTTCGCTATTTCTGCTTCAAAACATGTAAAAAGAACTCCAAAAACCTTGAATTAATAGCATGACGAAACTAAAGTTCGTTTATGGTATATGAGTAAAATTTTGAAAAGAGGATATACATGAAACAAAGATAAAAACATAAAGCTACCAAACAAGGTGAGGCATCGATTAAAGAGGAATCTCAATTTGCTAACAGGAGAAGAAAATAATCAGGAGGAACTCTTAATGAATCATATGATATTGAAATCTAAAACATTTGCAGGTCTTGTATCTATTGATAGTTGATACAGAGGAAAGGCTGTAAATGACTAAATTGCAAGAATAATTAATTACCACAGTAGAGGTTGTACTAAATTGTAGTTAAGCATTCATCAAAGAGATATATGAAAAATATGAAACAACAGAGAAACACTTAACTCAAACTTGACCAGATTTGGAATATTCAATCTGTATTTGTATTAATTCAAAAATATCTTCAAATTCTTCTTTATAATGCACCCAAAAAAACCTTAGATCAATATCATGAAATTATATTTATACCAGATCCCTGATGATTGTTGGTTGGTGATCTCCTAACTCTTAGAGGCAAACAGTTACAAGAATTGGAAACCCCAACTGTTTGCATGATTATCATTTTTTTTCCTATCATCTCGATAATATAAGTTTTCAAAATGATACATCATTGTTTTATTGAAGTATCTCCTTCTTTTGACCTGATACATTCAATACATTTTTCAAGAAAATGTACGAAATTTCTGGGAGGCTCTCGAAGATCTTTTTCTTCAAATAGATAGAATTTTCTCTGAGTTTCTGGAAGCCAATCTTCAATCCCCTTACCAGTAAACTTAATTAATTGCAATTTTAATTTTGGCTTCAGTAGCCACCTGTCTATTAGGGTAACATCCATTTCTTTTAACTGTGAAATTTCCATTTGAAATTCATTCAAACCCTCTTTGAAATTCAATTGGTGTCTTACAATGTTTATCTGTCCTAATTTCCCAGTGCAATTTTCTCTTTCAATACCTAATGATTCCTTGTCCAATAAATCAAAGATTCTTTCACAATCATCTTTGATTTCTTTGACTATTTTCTTATATTTTGCTATGTTGTTTTCTCATACCTTGAGCATGATATCGCCTCTAATCTACTATGTGACAGAAAGCTTTGGAATTTTTTATACTTATTCATTTTCAGAACATACAACTGCCTTTTGGAAAGTGACCCTTGCTTCTTTAGCTTCTTTTTCTTTAAAAATAATATTATCAAGAGCATTGCTTGCTTCCTGAAAATAATTCTGAATAATCTCTACCTGGGATATTACTTTCTATTGCTCGACTTCTACCTTCGCATGTATTTCCAGTGATTGGTCCTGAAAAATTTCAGGTCTATAACCTGGCCTTTTATTGAATTCAATTTAGCCTGTAGTTATCTTACCAATTATTCTTGTCGAATAAATTGTATTTGGATAGTCTACATCTTCTTGTTCATCTTGTCTAGACTTGACTTAAGCGATTGGATTTCTTGCTTGTCAGCAGCTCTGGCCTGCTCTATACCTTTATTTATTTCTTCTTTGATATTTTTCTCGGTATCTTTTAGTTGATTTTTCAACTGGGTTACCCTGTGGTTACTTTGTTCCAACCTTTGTCTCATATTGCTAACAATGAATAGATTTGTTGTTTCCAGTGCTCCCATGGTTCCTGCCATGTCTGTAGAGAAATATCCCTCTTCCAAGTTTTTCCCATCCACCAACACCCTATCTTTCTTTACCATACCACCTTCTCTCATATACATCTCTTGTTTTAATACAACCTTCCTCTTTTTACTAAAGAAGTAATTAGAGGGAGGAATTTCTTTTCTGGAGATAGGGTGGAGGTCACTAGCATATATGACTCCTACCTGAGGGAACCAAAAAATAGACTGTAAAGGGGTCAAGGAAGTGATGGGATTAGCCAACTCTGTGAATTTTGTTTCCCCTGTTGTCTTGGGAGTATAAATATGAATAGTAGATGACAAAGGGGTAAATTGACTGAACTCGAGAGGTGTCTCAGACCTTCTTTTTGCTTATGCTCCTGGATTCTCTATCTGTGGGACTTCTTTGTTTTGTGAATATCCTTCGACCTCCTGTGGGTTTTCCTTGGTGTCTTCTTTATCTTGTGTTTTCTGTCCGAAGCCTGGGGGAATGTTTTCTTGTTCTAGAGGGGATGTTTTTGCTTCACCCTGTAATACCTTGGGAAAATTGCTTTGTCTATGTCTTTAGAAGGTTAGAAGACTGGTTTGCAAGTCAGATGATAATGTCTGTACCCTACCTAACACCTCTTCATAAGTTTTGACCCCTTTGAAAATGTCATCATGAGGGGATTCCTCATGTTCAAACACTTTCATGTCATAATGAGCCATGTGTTGGCAAATATTGAACAAGCAACGAATGTGTGTTGATGGTTGTTGTCATTGATGGCAACAGCGGATATGGCAGGATATGAAGGATAAAACCCCTTGGGGATTTGGACGTAAGAGCTCAGGAAGGAAGACAGAGATCCAGTGACCATTGGATAAGAAATGTTCCAGACCGTTGATCACAGCCTGTATCGGAGAATCGGGAATCGGGGTTTCGCGACTCCCGTGAACAAGTGCATCAGAAATCTCGAAATCACGAAATGCGATTTCCTGATACGAAAGATAGTGTGTGGGACACCAAGAAAGATCTGAGCCGTCATATTGGATGAAGACACCCGACAACCATCAGATCTGCAGAAGCTGCGAAGGAGATAAGCCATCGGACAATTGGGGATCGGGAGTTTATAATGTCCAATCCACTTGACATCGACAACTTTGAAATCGTGATATGCAATTTCGCAACTTAATCGTAGCCATTAAATCAAGAAGAGATCGGGACCATCCACTTGTAGACAGGAGCCATCATCGGAGTTTCGGGGATCGGGGTTTCAACGTGCAAAGAAAACAATGCAACGAAAATCCTGATTTCGCGATATGCGAAATCCCAACTGAATCTGCACCGTCAGATCAACATGAGATTTAGACTGTCGATCTTATTCACGGCAACAGTCCATGTCAGCTTTGGACACGTGGTACAACCAGGAAATGACAGGTGGCAGGAAGATTCAATAGTTCAGACACAGGTAAGTCACGATTTAGAGTGACACATGGCAGGATCTAACACGTGTCAAACCACGTGTGATGTCAGCAGAGGCATCAATGATCGGGACCGTCCATATGAGGGACAGGTGTCGAAGATCAAGGCACCATTGGCATATCGGACATCGGGAAATCGGAGTTCCTGAGGTTGAAGGAAACAAGAGATCGAAAGTCTCTAAATCCCAAAGGTATCGAGACCGTCCATTTGAGGGACAGGTGTCAGAAATCAGGAGCGAGTCGGCATATCGCCTATCGGGAAATCGGAGTTCCCAAGGTCAAAAGAAACAGGACATCAGAATTCCTAAAATCTCGACACAATCAGGACCATCCATCTGAGAGGACACATGGCAGGAGATTGGTGCCATCGGCGAAAGGCCCAATAGGAGGTCGTTCATCGGCTAATTGGAAATCGGGATATCGGAGATCCCGGGCACAAAGGTTTTGTGCATTTCGATTTCGCGATACGTGAAATCCCGATGAGTGGGGTATAGCTGTCAGTACAACAACAAAGGAGGATAGAGGATTAGTGGATGCCAGCTGTCAGAGATAAGGATGCAGTTACAGGTAACGGTCACGTGAATCAGGGTCAGCCAGGGGGGCTGAAACACATCGGGAAATCGGGGATCGGGAATCCCGGAGGCATGTGCATGGTGACATCGAAAACGCTGAAACCCCGATGAGAGGTTTGACCGAGGTCATGTGTTGACAGTCTTATGGAGCCAAGGCCTATAGCCAGCAGGGCTAGCGCATGGAAAGGGGCGCATCGGCATCGAGGATCGGGACTTGGTAATGACCAAGTCACTTGACATCAAAAACCCTGATTTCGCGAAATGTGAAATCGCGAGTGAATCTAGACCGTCAGATCTAGAAATGATCAGGACCTTTGATTTAAAAGGGCGCGCGAAGGTTTAACTCAAATTTTAAAACAGGAGCCCGATTTCCTCCAAGCAATAAATATTGGACCTGATGAACGTTGAACGTGTCCTGGACCAATGGGCTTAAAAAGGGGTCGATGCTCTCGGTAGAGATAGGAGAGGAGGCGAAGGCCATTTTTCTGACAATAGGGATATCTACTAGTGCGTGAGGTCATTTGAGCGGGTAGCATGGTAGGTTTGAAGAAAGTGGAACTTCCCTATGGCAGTTGGGCAGCAGATCGACATTGACAGAGAGATCTCAGCTGTGGGTTCTGCAACCACGAAATCAAAGGCATCTTCTCGAGGTTTATTGATTTATTTAATATGTGTCCTTTGGTAACTTCCTGACAGTCTGTAGATCT
>ML793577.1:67137-83274 GCA_009831015.1 Picea engelmannii
ATTCAATCGCGATTTCGCATATCGTGAAATCAACATTATGTTCTTTACCTTTCAAAGTCCCGATTCGCGAAACTCCGATAAGGAGTTAGATCAACGGTCCAGATCATTTCTTTATTCAGCGGCTGCGATTAAATCGTGAAATCGGCATTGTGTTCTTTACCTCTCTATGTCGCGATTCACGAAACTTCGATGTGGAGTTTGATCAATGGTCCAGATCTAATATTGACTTGATGGCTGCGATTGAATCGCTATATCGCATATCGCGATTTCGACATTCTTGTTGTCAATTTTTTGTCAAGCCATGTCACGATTAGCAAAACTCTGACAGGGACTGGAATCAATGGTCCAGATCAAAGATTGATCTGATGGCTCAGATTACATCACGATTTCACAAATTGTGATTATGCTTGTTTCTCCTTGCTCTTTAAAGACCGTGCAGGTTCTCCTCGATCCAATGGTGGTCAAACCCTGCGCTCGGATCTGACGGCTGAGACCTATCTCCCTCTTCAATGATCAATGATTCTTCTTCTCAAACTTTCTCTCATTCATTGCCTTTGATCATTCGCTGCCTTCGATCATTCACTTCTCTGTAATTGTCTTCTGTTTGCCTGTCAATTACAAACTTGTTATTCTCAAGTCATCTTCACTATCGCCATCAATGACAAGCATTTTCTATCTGTTAACTGTCTATTAAATATTTTCCAACACCAATCAATCATATCCAACAATCAAAGACAATATGGAGAAAGTAAAGAAGTGGGAAAAGGGCCAAAACAAGATCTAGGAAAGGAAACAAAAATTAGAGCTCCTCCCTGGTGGAGTCACCAATTTTTGTTACAGGTGAATCCTCTTGCAGACAAGTGGATTCTTGAAAGCAAAGCCATGTTTCCAAAAGGCTTGGGAAGAAAATAATAAATTCAATATGGATCATAGGAAGAAGGGAGCTAAGACACCATTCTTCAGAAATAATCCACAAGGAAAGAAAACACCTAAAGAACCCAGAATGATTGACACAAGGATTGAAGGGCCAAGAAAGCCACCTATGCAATGTTGCGGTTGTAATGGAGACCATAGGTTTAGAGATTGTCCTCATAAGGGTGAAAAAGGTAGGGTTGTTCACAATGTACAAAGAGTTGAAATAGTGGAGGACATGGGCAGATATGTGCCAAGTATTTATGCAGCCCTGGACAACAAGAAAGCAGAGTATCAATCCCACATGATTGAAGTGGAAGGTATGATCAACAACCAAACCATTGCTATTTTAATTGATTTAGGAGCTAGTCATTGTTATATAGACCCTAAGATGGTGGAAAGTTTGCAATTTCCAAGAAGAAAGCATTTGAAATCCTGGTTGGTGCAACTGGCTATAGGAGCCAAAAGAAAATTTAATGAGATGGTTAATTCATGCCTCATATACATGAATGGAATGAACACCAAGACATATTTAAAAATATTTCCTTTAGGTTCCTATGACTATCGAATTGGGATGGATTGGTTGGACCAACATCACACTCTCTTAGACTGTCATAACAAAGAATATACTTGCTTGGATGAGGAAGGGAAACTAAGGAAGGTACAGGGAATTCCCAAGGTAGTAACCATTGGAGATATTTCAACATTGCAGCTGAAGAAATGTTACATAAAATGATGTCAAATAATTGCAGCTCATTTGGTCGAGACACCTAGAGATAAGGTGCCAAATTTGGAAGATTATGCAGCCTTGGAAGATTTTGAAGATGTTTTCAAGGAGGTACCCGGACTACCCCCAAGGAGATACATTGATTTCTCTATAAATTTTATGTTTGGAGCAGTGCTAGTATCAAAGACTCCTTACAGAATGAGTACACCAGAATTGAAGGAGTTGCAAATGTAGCTTGAAGAAATTCTGAAAAAGGGGTATATATGTCCAAGCGTATCACTTTGCGGTGCCCCAATCTTGTTTGTGAGAAAGAAAGATGGAACACTAAGGTTGTGCATTGACTTCAGACAGTTGAATAAAGTGACTGTTAAGAACAAGTATCCTCTGCCAAGGATTGATGACCTCTTTGATCAATTGAAGGATGCAAAGATATTTTCAAAGATAGATCTCAGATCGGGATACCATTAGGTAAGGATTAAAGAATAAGATATCAGCAAGACCGCCTTCAGGACAAGGTATGGTCATTATGATTTCACAGTGGTGCCATTTGGGTTTTCAAATGCACCAGTTGTTTTCATGTGATTAATGAATGGTGTTTTCCGAGAGTATTTGGACAAGTTTGTCATTATATTTTTGGATGAAATTCTTATATATTCCAAGTCAGAGGAAGAGCATGAACATGATTTGAGGATGGTGTTGCAAGTATTAAGGGAACATCATTTATATGCCAAATTGAGCATATCATTTCAAAGGATGGGATAGAAGTGGATTCTGAGAAGATAGAGGCCATTAGAGAATGGTCAATGCCGAAGAATGTGATAGAGGTGAGATCATTCATGGGTCTTGCAGGCTACTACATAATATTTATTGAAGGATTCTCAAAGATTGCACACCCAATCACTTGTTTGCAAAAAAAGGGAGTGAAGTTTCAATGGACATTGGATTGCAAGAAGAGTTTCCAACACTTGAAATAATTATTGACAAGTGCTCCAATTTTAAGGATCATAGACCCAAATGAAGAATTCATTGTATTCACCAATGCAAGTAATGAAGGACTTGGTGGAGTCCTCAGTCAAAATGGGGTTTTCATATGTTGTGAATCAAGGAAGTTGAAGGATCATGAAAGAAACTATGCCACTCATGATTTGGAGTTGACAACCATAGTGCATGACTTGAGGAAATGGAGACACTACCTCATGGGAAAGAGGTTTGAGCTAAGAACAGACCACAATGGTCTGAAATATTTATTTGATCAGCCAAATATATATTCTAGGCAAAGTAGATGGTTAGAATTTCTAAGAGAATATGAATTTGATATAAAGCATATCAAGGGGAAAGAGAATAAAGTGGCTAATGCACTCAGCAGGAAGGTGCATGAATTACATGCTACAACCATTAGTATGTATCAGAATGATATTAAAATAAAAATTCTGGAGACTACAAATGCATATCTGCAATACAGAGAATTGGTAGCTCTGCTACAATAGGGTAAGATACTATAGAAGGTGGATAATTATAAGTTGGGAATAGATGGAATATTGTTGTGTAATAACAGAATTTTTGTTCCAAATGTCCAGGACTTGAAACGTATGATTTTCATGCAATGCATAATGTTCTTTATGAAGGGCACCCTGGATATCCGAAAACTGTGGCAATGATCAAGAGCCATTACTTTTGGCTAGGTATGAAGAGAGAGATCTTTGAGTACATCGCTAGATGTATGGAATGCCATAAATTTAAGGTTGAGAATATGCACCCAGCAGGGTTGCTCCAACATTTAACCATTCTTGAATGGAAGTGGGAAGTGGTGACAATGGATTTTATTATGCGATTGCCTAGGACAGGCAAGCTGCATGATTCGATCATGGTTGTGGTGGACAAGCTTATGAAATAATCCCATTCTATTCCACTAAAAACTATGCACAAGGCAGCAGATGTTGCTGACAATTTTATGAAGGAAGTCGCACGATTGTACGAGATTCCTAAAACAATTGTTTCCGACAGAGACCCGAAATTCACCTCAAATTTCTAGAAAGGATTGTTCAAATAATTTAGAACGAATCTAAACTTTAGTACAACTTATCGTCTCGAGACTAATGGAATGACAGAGAGGGTGAACAGAGTGATAGAATATATACTGAGAATGTATGTGATGGAGAAACCATCAAAATGGGAAGACTACCTAGACTTGGTAGAATTCACTTACAACAATGGGTATCAGGAATCATTGAAGATGAGCCCATTTGAAGCACTTTATGGCAGAAAGTGAAATACTCCAGTGAGTTGGGATAATCCAGTTGATAGGATAGTAGTTGGGCCAGAGTTGCTCAAGGAGATGGAGGACCAAATGATAAAAATTAAGAAGAATTTAAAAGATGCCCAAGATAGACAAAAATGTTATGCCAATAAGAACATAACCCACATAGAATTCAAAGTGGGTGATCATGTTTTCCTGAAAGTAAAATCTAACAGGAGTTCCCTAAAGATGGCTAGTTGCACCAAGTTGGAAGCAAGATTTTGTGGGCCATTTGAAATCCTATAGAGGATTGGTCCAGTTTCTTATATGATTTCATTGCCTTCATCTATGTCTGTTCATAATGTCTTCCATGTATCATTGCTAAATAAATATATGCCTGATGCTAATCATATTATTGATCGGAATGTGATTCAGGTCGAACAAGAAGGCACTTTTGAAGTGCATATGGTGCACATTTTGGACTGGAAAGTCAAACAACTCTAGAACCAAGCCATAGGGCTTGTAAAGGTTCAATGGACCTGGTATGGTCATGAGGATGATACTTGGGAACATGAGGATGCAGTGCAGACAAAATACCCGCATGTTTTTGAATATTTTTGAAAACTCTGTTGTATATGGGTGTATGATGCACTGAGGACAGTGCATAAATAAGGGGAGGGGATTGTAATATCCCTCGGTTGAACATAATTGTAAATGTAATATAAGTGTACTTAAGTTGGTGAACTGTTTTGACATCATTTGGTAATGCATGTAATGTGGTATAGTGCGCGCATGAAATGTGCAGTAAAATGATGTAGGATGCACATTCTCAGATACCGCACGTAGTATGGAGGATAACGAGCCTCGTGTATATGATATGTGTTATAGGCTGGTGAGCCAATTATTATAAGTTGGGATGATTGTGTTTTGGTATTAGGTCAAAACGCCTAGATGTCAAAGGCCAATGCACCTACTTTGTACATGACTCATGATTAATATAAAATACATAGTTGCACACAAACCGACCACAATAAAAGAGATGGGGGACTGAACTTCACCAGTTAGGGAAAGGGGGGGGGGAGTCAAGGGAATATTATATTAATATTTCCTAAAGTATAAAGTATGTATAATTATTTTATCCTAAGTTCTAAAGTTGGGGACTGTTGTTGGGAAATAATACCCTACGGACTAACAAGCTAGGGTTGAACTTGTACGCAGATCATGACCTTAAAGAAATCACTTTTAACCTATCACCCCAATACTCAAAACCCCCTTTTCACATACAAGCATGGGAAAGAACTACTAACCTTTTTTTATCGATGTTTGGTGTAGATCCTTCATTTCGCTTTATCTTCTTGCTTGCGCTGCTCCTTCTAAAGACAATCCTACAATCGAGTCAAAACACTAAGCATGCATGCTATTTTTCTACTTGAGGGTTAGAGATTAAGCATAAATCAAATAAAATATATATAAATCATGCATTGGGATGGGAAAAGTATTATTTTATTAATCTCAAGATGAATCAACTTACAATAATGATAGAGACCAACCACCGTTCCTCGATCCTGATCCTGGGCTCCTCCTCTTTTTTGTCCTCCAACTGCTTTTCTTGAATTCTCCTTAAGCTTGAGGAAAGGCTAAAGGGTTGGGACAAATGGATTCGGCAATTGGGCAGAGTTTCTTTGCTATCTTTTTCCTCTTCCAAATAGTACCCCTACCCCCTTTTTTATAGGCTAGAAGGAGCTAGGGTTTTGGATGAACTCTCGGCCATGCATGTCCAGGAGTTCGAGTTAACTGACCCATAGCTTTTTGTCCTGTTAGCAACTTTCCTGTTTTTGTGCTTTGTTAGGTAAACGCGGGATGTAGTAGGCCTACCAGCGTTCCAATGCATGTAGTAGAAGGCCTGCCAGTGTTCCAACGCATGCAGTAGTAAGTTAGGACATGTTTGGCTTTACTCAACAGGATTTTCAAAGAGGTTCCTCAGCATGGCTTTGGCAAGGAAGGGATATGAGTTGGCCTGATGCCAGGTAAGCATGTGTGGTGCAATTTAGGGTTATAACAGATGCCCTCTAATGTGTGAGGTTAGAAGAGCATCTGATGGCCAAAATACATTACCAATCTTTACCAATATGTACTGATATGTTGAATGAGTGAGCCCAGGAATCAAGAATTAGGAGGTGTCGTCTGCAAAAAATATCAAATGTCTCACCGAGGCAGGCATACCCATGCTCAGGATAAACTAGAATCATGGCTACCAATCAAATACAGTGTAGATCCATTTCAAACAACTATGAAGAGTAGCCGCGAATAATACACAGTGGATATACATCTCGAAATAAAAAAGATATACATATAAAGTATCCATCTCCCAGAAGCTGATTCGGCCTGATGGCTGTACTTCAAAGATCGAGAAACAACTTCAAAATCTTCTAAAACTCGGGTAGGATTGTAATATGAGTGTACGACTGCGCTACCCAGAGGTCTTCGATGGCTCGTCGGTTATGGACTTGATAATATTGATGATCGGACTGAAGGCTTCAGTGATTTCGAAAAAAGACTTGATTGGATGTTCAGGATGGCCGGGTATGCAGACAAGAGACATATTGCAGAGGGGCCGACTCAGGCTTAGTGACAAACTTCCCTTGGACAATAGCATGAAAATTTGTAAGACTCAGGCAGCATATTTGTTAATCATAATTCTACGAAGCAAGAGGCAACGCAAACTCTCCATATGTTTGGAAGAGTAACCAAATAGTGGAGGACACAACGCAATATAGCGAGAAAAGATTCCTAAGGTTGTACTACATCCCAAAGTCTGATGAATCAAACGGACAGATGTGCTTTATCCAAGGGCGACTCATTATGCTGCCAATAAAGAAAATACTTTTCCCATCCTCTTTTTGGGGTATATTTGATTTTGTTTTGTTCTTTTTGATGATTTTGAAAAAGAATAAAGGAATATTACGTTACAATGGAGGAACGAGTACAACAAACATACAAGTTCAAGGCACAAGGACAAGACTAATGTTCTAGGGAAATTATACTCAGAAAAAATCCTCCAGTGGCCAAAGGTGTTAAAACGTAGATGCAAACTGTTACTAAACTGATGGGTAAGGTATGCAAATGCGGTTGATAGAACACACAATGGTAACATCCTTCAATGAAAGTTTAACGAGCCCAGAGAAGGTAAGATCAATGGTTTTTCATATTTAGAGAGTCTTAAAAATCATAAAAGGAAACTCCATTGGGGTACCTTTTTCGACAATAGTCTAGTTGGTTCAAAAAATGGATAAACTATCACTGACGAGACGTCAATTCAAAACCATTTTAACGAGTGTGAAAAGGACAAGATCACTCGGCTATTTTTTCACTTTTAAGGAGTCTGAAAAAAGATTAACTATGGACTCCGTCACGAATGTTCTTCTGGACCATTTTAACTAGTGTGAAAGAATAAGGTCACTCAGCGATCTTTTCAATTTTAGGGAGTCTGAAAAGAGCTTAACTATGGACTCCGGGGGGGTTTCTTTTTTGTAAATTTAGTCCCTCAGGCCCAAAAAAGGAATAAAATTATACGTGAGGATACTCTTATAAAGAATTGGAATTCGATAGAGTATTCCTTTGTTCATACAGTTGACCGTCCAGACTGAAAAAGGGGTAAACTACCACCGGACAGACGTGACTTCAAATTTCAGTTTAACGAACGTGAAAGGTCACAAGATCGCTCGGCAATATTTTCATGTTTAGAGGGTCTGAAAAGGGCTTAAAAGGAGACCCGTTATGTTTTGGGAGTCCAGAGGGTAAGATAAAGAGTGAAAAGAGACCCATGTGAATGAGGCTCAAACTCATATTCAGGAAAGACTATACGGACTCCTGAGCCTACAGTGTTGTTAGAAACGACATGGACACCATAATGCAACCAGGAACTACCTAGGGCATCCATGTTTTGGCAAGCTCTACCACCAAGTTGCGACACTTCTAGAGAAGATATCACGGTTCCGTGTCACAGCCGGATGGGATCGATCCTATAACATAAGAACAAAAGGAAACGAGATGCAGTAGTTGGGATGAAATCCTACCCTATATGCTCAAGTTGAATTTTGAAAACAAATTTTTTTATGGACCGTCAATATATTTTTTTTTATTTTTTGAAACTCAATGAAAATCGTCCCAATACCTGATCAAATCCCTCCCATATAACTCCTGGACCACTCAAAATGGTTTTTGGTATAAATAAACTGATAAAAGGGCCTAAAAAAGTGACAAAAAGAGGCCAAAAAGTCTATAAATAGAAGCTGGCAGCTCATTATCACCATTGCTGATTTGGAAATTGACTCTGGAGCCAAAAGACCCCCTTTGCCAAAGATCGTGATTCCGGGAGCTACAGTGGACGAAACGGACTTCTGCTTGGACCAAGTAAGTACAAACTCCCTTATCTTGCACTTCAATACTTCATTTATTGCATTTAAGTGTGTTTTGGGGGGGGGCATCGACCTCAAAGAGGTCGGCCCTAGGAAAACGTAGGCTGTCTAGGGACAACCCACGGGTACCCGTGACTGTCGCCTCTACAGGCCGCGGGTACCCCCCGCGCGGTGAAAAAATGACTCAAACAAGTACTGAAGCCCTCCCTTTTTTTTGTTGTGTTGGCGGGATGTATGTTCAGTGGAGGGAGAGGGAGCACTAGGCTGCTAATGAGTTAGTGGTCGTAGATCCGAATGTTATGGCCATACTAACGCAGTGTGGTTTAGTGAAATTATTTTTTTGTCTGTTTATGCGCGCGCAACCAAGGCTACTGAATGCCCTGGTTGACTATTGGCACCTGGATGTAGAGGCTTTCATGATAGAGGGGAAATCCTTGGTGCCCACCACCGAGGATATTTATTTCTTGATTGGCCTCTCGAGGAGAGGGGAACCAGTCAACTTCCAGACTTTTCCTACGGGGTTGAGCAAAGTCTCGGAGCTGATCGGGGAGTATTTTGAGGCTGGGACCGATCAAAGATATTCCTCGTTACCCGTTATTAGGATTACCAGCCTCGCTCTTCAGACTATTTTATTGCTCATTGGGCAGATTACCGGCTCCGCAGCCATGCATCAGGCTTCGCACACATAGATGAACTATGCAATCCAGTGCATGAATGCACAAATTTTTGACTGGAGTACCACACTACTAGAAAGCATGACAAGACAGTTGACAGCTTGCATACAATGGACACACAGGAACTTCAGGTTTGGGACCATCCTGTGTTCATTTTTCTTTGAGAGAGTTCCATGTTTTAGTCCTCGACTGACAGTACGAGGACATCTGGCTACGTTCCCAGCAGTATGTAGATGGGCAGCGTTGCTACCGTGACAGGGTGGAGGAAGGACCACAGAGGCCTTCAACGATGACTTTTTTGCTTGGCTTTCATGGCAGATCCTGGCTATTGAGGACTACCCATATGCAGGGATTGACTTCTCCAGAGATCCAGCGATACCAGTGCCTCCTGGTGAGGAGTGAGGGGAGATGGGTAAGTCTCCACCTATAGTTTTTTTGTTTTCATATGTAATTTTTTATTTCTTTTTCGATATATATATCATGTTTTTATATAGCATAGTTTTTTGATGGGTGAACATTCATTGCATGCAGATGTGGGACCTGTGCGACTTGCTAACTATGCATGGAAGAGGCGTCGCCCACGGCTAGAAGCCGCAGCTGCCGCCGCTGGAGGAGAACCAGTAGCTAGGAACCTCCCAGTAGGAGAGGCTGAGAGAGTCCTGAGGCAGATTGAGCAGAACTTTACTACGCTCACTCGCACAGTTCCCATGGCAGGGATAGAGGAATTTCTACCCTCCATGCAACCTCATGTCATGGGGGCACCTCGGACATGGGTCCGATTGTTTAGGCATTTAGCCCAGGCTGTACATAATTATAACAGGGCCCATAAGCCCTGAACAGACTTTAGACTTTTATGTGCCACGAACACTGATATGTATATATTTTTTGAGGGCATAAGCCCCAGTGACTCGTTATTGTTCCCACTTTTTGAGGCGCTTGCGCCCATCTATGTACTCTGAGGATTTTATGATGTTTATATACGGTTTTTATTTCTTTTTTGTGTCTGATGGATTATGTGTACAACAATATATTTACATGTGTATGATCATGATCTTTTTATATGTGGGAAAGATGCCAATCTAAAATGTGATTAGCTAGAGTATATGTGATTTGATTTAGACTCCTAGGAACATGAAAATATGTAATATAATCAAAGTGGCGTTCCAAGAGATGTACCCTAAGGAATCCTCGGTGTAAAGTTGGGTCGTGAACCCGGTATATTCTGTTTAGCTGCGACACAACTAGTTGAGCGTCTAGATAGACCCAAAGACGAGAGATACCCAATGACAAAGCGTCACGAAGCAACTCAATAACTGCACTATACTCAACAACATTTTTTGTGGTGTCACCTAAGCATATACCCTCGGAGGATAACAACTGACCTTGTGGTGTAAATATCACCCAAGCTGCGTAGGCAAGCCTCCGCGTGTGTCGAATAGCACCGTCCGCATACTCAACGAACACCTTGGATTCACTTGAAATCTGTCAGATTGATGAAAGATAACATCAATGACATGTCCATAACACGTTTTTTTAAAAGAAATGTAAAAAGTAAAAGTACAAAGACTTTACATATGTTACAAAAAGTTACCCACAGTGACTATTCTATGAGTAATACTTCTTGAGGTAGAGCCCATTTCTGGGCTCCGCAAAGCATTCCCTTCAAAATCGACCAAACAATAAGCACCCTTTTTTAAAACCTCCTTAATAATGAAGGGTCCAAACCACATGGGTTTAAACTTTCCTGCCCCCAGGGGGTCCTTATCTTGGTCATAAACCAGGACAAGGTCACCCTCAGAAAAAACCCGAGGATGAATGGACCTATCATATTGACACTTGACCTTATGTTTATGAGCCTCGTTGGCCAGGGCCGCATCGTGACACTGTTCATCAAGCTACTCAAGGTGTACTAACCGTTCTTCAAGCGGAGAAGTGTCTGGCAATAACTGTACTGCCAATTTCAGAGATGGAATTTGACATTCGATGGGCAAGACTGCCTCCAGCCCATAAACGAGCTGGAAAGGTGAGAAACTAGTTGCCATCTTTATTGAGGTTCAGTAAGCCCATAATGCCAAGTATAACATCAAATTCCACTTTGACTTGGCTGAGTTGATAGTTCGCTGTAGAATCGTCTTAAGAGTTTTATTAACAGCTTCCACCTACCCATTGGCTTGGGGATAGTAAGGTGAGGAATGTTCTTGCCGTAACCCAAGATTTGATGTTAACTCAGACATCATTTGGTTCTGAAAGTGACTGCCATGGTCAGTGACAATATCTCTCGGGATGCCGAACCGTGCTATAATCTGGTTAAATAAGAAGAGAGCTGCAGTCTCTCCATCATCTTTAAACGTTGGCATAGCTTCGACCCACTTAGTGAAGAAGTCGACAGCTACGATGATATAGCGGTGCCCCCTTGCAGACGGGGGGTTGCATGTAGTGTAATCAATCCCCCATTCAGTGAAGGGACCAACTGTGATAACAGGAAACATGGGAGATGGATGTGCCCTCATCTTCCATGAGAAGATTTGGCATGGATGGCACTTCTTGACCGACTCGATACAATCTTTCATAAGTGTGGGCCAGAAGTAACCTGCTCGTAAAATATTTTGAGTTGTTGCCAACCCGGACAAGTGGGAGCCACAGGCTCCAGTATGACAATCGTTAAGCACTATGACGGCCTCCTCATGAGTGAGACATCGATGCAAGATGCAATCTACCCCTCTTCGATACAACGTATCATTGAGTATGAGATAGTTCATGGCCTGATGGTGTATCTGCCGACGCTCATCATGAGAAGCAGAGGTGGGGCACTTCAAAGTCTGGAGATAGATCAATATATATTCGTACCAAGGGTTTGTAGATTCAATCAAGAACATATCTCCCCGGATAGGCGATTCCTTAGGCACAATGTCACTTGACTCAACCGGAAGCTCCGAGATAAGTTCTGTGAAGACCAGTGACTTTTTGGACTTGTCTGAAATGAAGTCTAAGTCAAATTCTTGGAGGATTACCATCCATCTGCTGATTTTTCTCTCGATAACTCGTCGTGTCAACATGTACTGGAATGGATTCACGACGACAACGACGGTGGTATTAAGAAATAGAACATAGTGACAGAACCATTGGACAGCATGAACTGCTGCCAACGCAAGTTTTTCAATATGGGAATAATTAAGTTCCGATCCTACAAGGCCTCGGCTCAGGTAGTAGATCACGTATTCAGAAAACGAATCATCCTCCTGAACTAAAACCATGCCTATGGTTGACTCTACAGAAGCCAAATATAATAAGAAGTCTTTATTATAGTTCGATGGTTGTAGCAAAGGTGCAGTAGTGAGGGCATGTTTTAATGCGTTGAAAGAGAATTGAGTTGCTTCGTCCCAGAAAAAGGGAACATCTTTCTTCAGTAAACGCATAAATCCCTTGGTGATTTCGACATAGTTGGCGATGAAGCATCGTAAGAAGTTTGCCTTGCCTTGAAGTCTTTGAATTTGTAAGATTGTGTGTGGGGGGGGCAACTGGATTATTGCCTCCACCTTAAGAGGTTCGGCCATGATCCCTATGGTTGAAACGATGAAACCTAACAAACGTCCTGACGTGACGCAAAAGCTGCACTTGTTTTGATTCAAGAGAATTCTGAAGTAGCAACAGTGTTCGAAGATTAGTCGGAGGTGCATGGGATGATCCTTGCGCTTGTGAGAGCGTGATGCTAAATCATATAGATAGGCCTCGACTATATGTTTGAGTTTGTGAAATGCAAAAGACATGGCCCGTTGGAAAGTGGCTCCAGTATTCTTGAGACCAAAAAGCATCTTACGATAGGTGAATGTACCCCACGGACAAATGAATGTCGTTTTATGTTGGTCTTGAGGTTTGATTTGGATTTGGTTATAGCCTGAAAAACCATCCATGAATGAAAAGGCCTCACAACCGACACATTCATCAATGATCTAGTCAATGAATGGGGTTGGATAATTATCTTTTGGACATGCCTTGTTCAAATCATGAAAATCGGTACATACACGAATCGTGCCTTGTTTTTTATCGACCGGCACGAGGTTTGACACCCATTGATTCAGATGGATAGGGTAAATGAACCCTTCCTTGAGCAATTTCTCAACCTCTGTCTTAATGGCTGCTTCTTTCCTAGGATTAACTGGATGAAGTTTTTGTCGAACAAGCTTAGCATCAGGATACGTTGTGATTTCATGTTCAACTATTTTTAGATCGATGCTTAGCATTTATTCATAAGACCAGGCAAAAACATCGTGGAATTCTTTAAAAAGATCCGTGTAAATATGAATCTCTTCGAGGGAGCAATCCTCTCCAACGAAGACATTCTCCATGATGCCAGGGTTTCGGGAGATATTGATAGGTATAGTTTCAGTGATAGTCGCCATATTGCCCTCAACATAAATTTCCTATGTAGCTAAGAGGTTAATGGGACATGGCTGATCTCCCATCATGGTGATAGTGAATTCTCCAGCCTCGGTTCGGCTTAACTCTGGGAGGAAATATGATCTGTGATGAAGATCTTCCCAAGGTTTGTCTGGACTAGTCATTGCTTTGATTACAGCTTCGTCAGAAGGCAAGACCAAGTCTAACGAATCAGTGGTAGCGAGAGAACCCTGAGCGTAGATAGGCTCTAGAAGTGGATCCAACTCTTGTGCAAGAATCGGATCAGAAGTAGCTGAAGCTTGCTGGACTAAAGACTACGCTACTTTAGCGGCCGACAAGGGTGTGGAAATGTCGAAGTGCCCTGTCTCATCCATCGTGGCTGATGGGGAATGAAGAATCCACGGATCCTCAAAGTAAGTCGTGCGGAACGACGAAACGTGAAAAATCTCAGCCTTGTGGTGAGTCGATATAAACTTGACATCGCCATGAGGAGGTGGGTAATCAAAAGTACCCATCAAGGATGGGCACAAACCAACTCCTACGTTAATGACACCGGCTTAAGAATTTTCTATCATGGGAACCGTGGATGCCCCTAAAGCTGGGTCAGGTCGAGAGAAAGACAATTGATCAATGGTCACTATTCAACCCTCATGTGGAAACAACAAGAGTCGAAAAACTATAGCAACCACAGATTGCATCGCATAAGTCCAGCTACGACCTAACAAGAGATTGTGGTCGAGGGGGGAATTGACTACCTCTACCTCGACACACATAGTATTCCCTCTTAACTGCACAGGGAAAGAAGGAATGATGCCATGTGGTCGGAAAGAATGACCATCGAACGCAGTGAGGAGAGTAGGTGATGGAGACAACTGGGGCTGACCAATGGCTTTCCAGCATGCTAACGACATAACACATGTCGAGGCTCCCTTGTCGACCACCGTGCGAAAGATATTTCATGTAAAAGTTTTCGTGGGATGAGCCACTACTATCTGAAACACAACATGGTAAGGCAGATGAGGTTTCAAGTCAGTCGTATCTAGCATGATGGTACCCGTGTTACAAGTCTCAGTAGAGCCTAAAGCAGTCAACAAGGCTTTCCTCTGAGCATGGCAACTTTGGAGGACCTCCAAAGAAGACATAGCACAAGGGGTTTGGGATAAATCTTCCACCACAGAGTAATTTTGGGTGGCCATTGCATTGGGATTATGAGAAGCTTTCTTAAATGCACCCTTTGGAATGCGTGTCATTATTTCACCCAACGTCTTCTCGATTTGTAGAGGAAGAGATGGGAGTTCAGCTTCTTTGCCCTTCTCAGAGGCGCTTGGTTTACTATAGTCGTGTGCTCTAGTCGTTATTAAGGAATCACCCCTAACCATATATACATTCACGGAAGAGGAATTATTTGCAGGAGGGCATATTTCTTGGCTGCCCCCTTCGGCACTTGTAGAGGCTTGAGTTAAATTTTGCCCATGGTGAAAGGGATTAGTCAACATGGCTTGATGTTGCTGTGTGAAAAACTTTTCGGCCTCTGCAAGTCAAGGACACAGATGGGTCGGGTGTTCTTCCGTAGACAAGTTGCACGGATACCTTGCCTTTCATTTTTCTGTGGTGCCCTCACCAGCATTATCAGTGGGTTTTTTATCCCCCTTTCCCTTCTTGTGTTGTTTTTTCTTTCCCTCAGGCTGTTGGATGGCCTTTGGGTTAGTTATCTGTACGGAGTGTACTTTTGATGTTTGGGTAGGAAGAGCAGCCAAAGTAGTAGTCTGACTGGCCGATGAGTGTTGTATAGATAACTGTTGCAACTGTTTAGTCAATTGCTCAGTGGGCTTAGTTTGTGCGGAACCAACAATACCATCGGCATGTGGTCCATATCTCTGTCTAGTTTTGTCCAATATCCATCGTGGTGCATCCGGAAGGATGTTGTATAACAAACCAGACTAAGAATAGATAAGCTCAAACTGTTGAGCCCTCATGATGGCATCTTCTTCAGAGAAAACCCCAGAAGTTGCGACGTCTTTGGATAATTGCGGTACTAAAGACTTAAGGAACCACTCAAGCAGGAATGCTAGTGGAACTGGTACTTTGATTAGACTCTTTTGGCGTCTCCACTCTCGGATATGATCAGAGATATGGTCCTATTTCATCTGTTCGAAATTGGCAAGCAGTTCTGTGCCTGCGTCCTATCTCACAGGTAACTGGAAATGGTTAAGGAAATCCATAGCCAGTTCGCCAAAAGAAGAATATCGTGAGCGATCAAGCTCAATGTACCATTTCACGAGACTCCCGAAAAGAGTGCGTTGAAACAATCACAATTGGATGGAGTCATCTTTTAGTGAGTTAGATGAACACCAGAGGTGGAAAGTAGTCACGTGATCACCTGGATCTTCATTAGGCTTGGCCTCGAACTTTGGAATGTCTGAAGGCAACTTTGTTGGCATAGGAGGCCAACGTGGATCATGACAAATAGGATCATTTAACAACCGTGTCAAATATAGCAAGTGTAACGTCGCCAGGAATGGTATTTGGGTTGCTGCTAATAGCCTGAAAAAAAGGGTCATGGGGTTTGTGTTACAGGTATGAAATAACTGAGAGGGGGGGGTGAATCAGTTATTGTAAATTATTAACAATTTCTCTCATTTTTAACTTCGAATCATTAATCTTAGTGGCAGTAAGTCTTTACTGTGAAAACCAGTGTTATAAACATAAAGTATATATCATAAAGAACAACAATCACACACACAGCATTCATTCACAAGTATGAGACACAGA
>ML793577.1:122651-139531 GCA_009831015.1 Picea engelmannii
ATCTTGATAAATAGTTTCTTCATTGCTTATTAGACCCTACATTGTGTACTGGTTTATGAGCAATTTGTTCTTCGCCCACTTAAGTTTATTTACTGATTATCAATCCATGAGAGCACTGGTTCATTTGTTTATCATCTTGACTGACTGAATACCATGTTTGAATTGAGTTATCCCACTGATCAATCTACAAAAAACACAAAAAAAAAATTTACTTGAAGTTACCAAGCACCTTTGGTCTACAACCACAAAGGGTTTCTTGGAGTGATAACAGCATGAATGAGGCACTCAAAACAATTTGTAGTCTTATTTCTCCCGATCTCCTTTTTCATATGTCTTCTTGTAAGACACCCAATGAAGCCTGGACCATTTTGGAAGGGCTCTTTGGATAACATGATGATATGAGGGGACACATGCTAGAGGTGGAGTTTCTCACATTGGATCCAAAAATCTTCAAGAATATCCAAGATTTCTTTACAAAATTCAAGGATTTACTGTCGCAACTCAAAGCTTGCAGGGTTCTCACCATTCTCTCCAATATTGGTCCTGAATTCTCAGTATTCGTATCTACATTCCATACTTTAATATTCCCCTCTAGAGCCACCTAGAAGATGCCTTCTCTTGAGGACTTTATCGAATGCCTGACACAAGAGCAAACCAAGCTCATCAACATGGGTGCAATCAAACGCCCAAGGGAACATGCACTCACTGTGCATGATGGAAACCACAAATATCAGAAATCTAAATATAAAGATAAGCAAAAATCTCATGCACATACAAATAAGGAAGTGTACAAAAAACCCTTCACCAATGCCTCTAGATCCAAAGGAGAAAAGGGAAGTAAAGCAGAGAAATGCACATATTGTCACAAAGGATTCCATTCAAAATCCACATGCATGCAAAAACAAATAGATATGATGTCTCAGATACTTCAGAAAAACAACCTTGTACATCACATCCCTGAGGGTGCAAAGAAGAAGAAGCCAGAAGATCTGAATTCCAAGAAAGGCAATTCTAGCCATGCCTTGATTGCAATAAACTCCTCTCCCAATGATTGGATCATAGATTCAAGGGAATCACATCACATGGATGCCTCAAAAGTAGTCTATTCTTCTTTGGATGCATGCAAAGGTCCTCCTATTCTGATGGGGGACAACTCTTCTATCGAAGTCACCGAAGCTTCGAGAATGTGATGCATGTTCCCAAGTTTTTTGTCAACCTTCTCTCTGTGTATCAGATGATGAATTCCAACACCAGAAAGAAATTCGTATTCACACCAAATTCCATGGACATATATGACATGCAAACCAACTCTAGGGTTTCTACCGATGAGGTAAATCATCATTCTAGATTGTATATATTTCTAAATTCATTGAACCTGATTCTTCTTTACTGCTTACTCATGCTAATGAAAGTAGTAGGATATGGCATGAAAGGTTTGGACATTTGAATTTCAGATACATGAAAAAGCTTAGCAAGCACAAATTAGTTGATGGTCTACCAGACATCCTCTTCTCCAAGGAAGTATGTGAGGGATGTGTTCTTGGAAAACACCCTCAAGAGAAATTCGTCAAAGTAAAGTCTCAACGAGCTTCCCCACCTTTATATCTGATCCACAGTGACCTCATGGGTCCTTTTCCACATCCATCGATCAACAAAGTGAGATTTTTTCTCATTTTTGTTGATGATTTCTCATGTTTTACTTGGATCTACTTTCTCAGGCAAAAATCTGAGGTCTTTCAACACCTCAAAGATTTAAAATCTTTGGTTGAGACATAGTCCAGAAAGAAGATCAAAGTCCTCCGAAATAATAATGGGGGAGAGTATGTGAAGCATGATATTCATAATCATTTCCATGAGGTGGGGATTCGGTTGCAACATACAGTTCCCTACACTTCGCAGCAAAAATTGCCGAGTGGAAAAACATATCTCTAAAGGAGATGGCATATTACATGTTGCATGCAAAGTCACTACCACAAAGACTATGGGATGAAGCACTTAACTGTGCAACATACATCAAAAAAAAATCTCCTCATATATCTATCAAGGATAAGACCCCCTATAGGGCTTGGAGTGGCCTCAAACCGAAAGTGGACCACTTTCACATTTTTGGTTCACGTGCATGGGCCCAGATTCCTTCTGAAAAGAGGAAGGCACTTGATCCACAGAGCACTGAGTGTAGTTTTGTTGGATACGCCGACGATGTGAAGGGATATCGACTTATTGATATTTACTCGGACCGACTCATCATTGACCGTAGTGTCCAATTTGAGGAAAGTGTCTCGCATGTATCTCATCAGTTGCATGCAGCCACCTTCACTCTTCCACCTATCCGAGATGATGAACATGCATATGCTGACTCTTATTCACATGAGAGTTATGATTTAGAGGACTCAGATGATTCAAATTCAAATTCAGTGTAGTCAGATGTAGAGTCAGAACATCCAGATGCAGTCACAAAGCCATAGCAGAGGCCCAAGTGGGCACAGACTACTCTTCAGGATGCAGGGGATCTTGTTGGTGATCTAGTCGATACTAGGAGGAATCAATCTGATTTCGAGGAGCCTATTATTACACTCACTTCGACTAAACCATTGCCTTCCAGGAATCTTTTCTTGGTTCAGTCTTCAGATCCATAGTCTTATGGCGAGGCTACTGGAAATCCCTTTTTGGAATCCTCCATGTAGGAGGAGTACAACTCCCTCCTCGAGAACCAGACCTGGGATCTAGTTCCCCTTCCTTTTGGGAGGAAACTTGTCATATGCAGATGGGTCTACAGGACCAAGAGAATAGTAGATGGACAGATCAGTAGATACAAAGCTAGGCTTTTCACCAAAGGCTTTCAATAGGTTCATGGTATTGACTATGATGAGACCTTCACTCCAGTAGCGAACATGGATTCAATATGATTGGCACTTGCCATTGCGGCAGCCAAGGGATGGAAATTCCATCAGATGGACGTGAAGAATTCATTTCTTCATGGTGATCTCTCTAAGGAAATCTATATGAAGAAGCCCTAGGTATTTATGCAGGACTCATCTTTGGTTTTTCCACTGAAGAAATCACTTTATGGCCTCAAGCAGGCTCCGAGGGCATGGTATGCCAAGATGGACTCCTACTTATTGTTACAAAACTTTGTACATTGTAAATTAGACCTGAATGTATACATGCTTAGGATGGATGATTCACTTCTACTTTTAGTTCTGTATGTCGATGATTTGTTGATTATGGGTTTCTCAACTTCAGCGATTGCTGCAGTCAAGAGGATTCTTCATGACAGATTTTTGATGATGGACATGGCTCCGCTAAACTTCTTCCTTGGACTTGAGATCAGTCAGTATGCATCAGCCATCAAACTATATCAAGCCAAGTATGCATGAGATCTCCTTGAGAGATTTCACATGACAGACTGCAAGTCTACTCTGACTCCCTTCCTATCAGGAGTCAAACTTGAGGATGGCGGAGAGAATCCACTGGTTGAAAACAAACTGTATAGACAGCTAATGGGGAGCTTGTTGTATCTCACACACTCCAGACCCAACCTCTCATATGCAGTTGGCACAGTTTCCATGTTCATGTAGGAGCTGCATGAACTACATTGGAAAGTTGCAAAGCATATCCTCTGATATGTACATGGCACTATCACCTTTGGGATTCTATATGCAGTAGACTCTACATTAGATCTCATTGTTTTTACCGATTCTGACTGGGTTGGCGATAACATTGATCACATGTCCACATCTGGTTACTCACTTAGTCTTGGTTCTGGGCCTATCTATTAGTCGAGAAAGAAGCAAGCTACCATTTCTCTATCTTCAGCCGAGGCAGAGTACAGAGGGGTAGTTAACATAACCATTCAGGCTATGTGGCTACAATATTTTCTCACTAAGTTGGGCATTTAGTTTCATCGGTCGATCGTCATCTGGTGTGACAACCAGAGCACTTTGAAGTTCTGTAGAGATCCAATTCAGAGGCAGTGGACGAAGCACATAGAAATCCAAATGCACTACATCTAGGACTTTGTACACGAGGGGATCATCAACTTACAGTTTTCTCCTTCAACAGAACAAATGATAGACATTTTCACCAAGACCTTCACTGAGCAGAAATTCCATTCTCTGCGAGGTCGTCTTAGAGTGAAGGAAATAGTTGCCTAGAAACCTTAGTTCTTCTTTTTACATACATCGTACCTTGAAGGGGGGGTTTTCCTTCTTTCCTCACTTTATTTTCAGTGTATCTTTTGTACTTGGGTACCTAACATGGCCTTGTTGCTGGGACCCAATCTTTATTTTCACCATAGTGATGTTCAAGGGAGGTGTTGGAGTTACTTCACACACACCTAGGATTTATTTTTCCTAAATTTTTTTATTTGTTCATTAGTCATAATTATTCATTATCGAGTCTTCTATATTTTAGGAGAGAATATTCCACCTAGAGAATATTCGCTTTCAATTCACACTTCAGTTTGACTAGCTGAGTTGAGTTTAGATGTTGCATTGGGATCATCACCATGCAACATTGGAATCATCACCATGATAATTAGAACCTACCTTGGTATCATCACTAAAGTGGTGCATTAGTCTTGATTCCTTGAGTTAAATCCTCACTACTTTTTGTTCAATCAGTTAACAAAAAACTAGTTGACTAGTTAACTCAACTAGGTGGCAGTTATCTCCCATAACTGCCTAAGAAACTAGAATAGGTGGAATTTTACTCCCGTAACTACTGGTGTGTGTCCATATCACTATATACCACCACTATGACGACTTGGTTCACCTCAAGATGAAATCATTGAGTTATACAGAGTATATCGTGTGTAAATTATTCATTATTCATAATGGTTAATGAGAACTCTTTCCATTCTTTCTCTCCTTCTTATTCTTTTTCCAATTCTCTCTGCAAATGTGTGTATCATTGTTTAGCTAGATCTATTATGTGTAGGTTCAACACATTTACATGTAGGTCCCAAAGTACTAACTAGTTTCTAAGTCTAGCTTCTGAATAATGTGTTGAAGTCGATAGGAATAGACTCATCGAAGTAGCGCCTTGATGTATCCCCCATCAACGACATAAAATTGACACAGGGATTTAATTGGAATATCAAATGAACATGGATAGACACAAGCATTAAATAGGATGTTTGTGATGGCTAACTCTCGAGGTAGATAATTCCCTTGAACAGTGAGCCATGACAGCAGAAACTTGACAGGGACGAAAACATGATAATGCAATGGATACTGTGACTTACGTCGGGTGACCCAAAGGATTAATGAAACTCAAAGCATTGATTCAGTGAAGAGGTTCAACAGATAGAAATGTGTGCAAAGATAAAATTCTCTATTCAAGGGTTATTGTAAGGTTACTAGTAAAGTTCTCAAACAATGCTTGGCTTTCTTCTTTCAATTTTCCCCCCATCTAGATAGACGAGTAACTCTTTTTGGTTTAATGATCTCGAGGAGGGTAACACATGCTCAATATAACTCACCTTCAATAATTTCCTCTTCCTTTTTTTAATGAACAGGAAGARGTAAGGGTTCGGTCCCATATGGCCCCTTCAATGTATGATTGTTTAACGAGTCCAGAGAAGGTAGAATTTGTTGTTTTTCATATTTATAGTCTCAAAATGATGTAAAGATGACTCCAATGTGGTCCTTTTTCATAATATTAGTCTTGCGAGGTCGAAAAAGAGATAAATTATCACTCGGAAGATGCCCTTTCAAACCTTTTAATGAGTGGTAAAGGAAGGAAGATCACTCGACAATATTTTCACGTTTAGAGAGTCTGAAAAGAGATTAAAGGAGACTCAAAGGGGTTCCTTTTTCGTGTATCCATGCGAGTCCGAGAAAGAGATAAACATTTACGCATTTGTGTTCTCATGTTTTAACAAGCACGAAAAAGAACAAAGACTAAGCTTGGTATTCTGCCCCCATCTTGAAATCTAGTGGCTTAACTACAGAATGATCATCAAACACCGGAGACATGCCCCCCAAGCTTCAATTCATTCACAGACTTTGAGGTTTTCACCAATTTCTGTACTAGATGGAGAAAAAAGATACAGGTGGATGAAATGAAGGTTCAAATACGAGACCTAACGAAAGACTCAACTCGATATCTACGAGATCTAGTGAAAGACTCGACCTGACAGTAGAGGTGATTATTTCATTTTTTAACGAGCTTTCTACAGAGAGGAAAACTATGCTCAAGGCTTTGGGTTCAATCCCCAGATTTCTGTTTCATTTTTTAACAATCTTTATATATAGAGGAAAACTATGATCGTAGACGCTTCTTGATCATGGCTTCCAAGAGGATAACGTTCTAGAAGGACACCATGTCAAGGGACAAAACTTGGTCATGGATTTCACGAGAGCTTCAGAGGATGGAAGAACAACACTCTGGAAGGAACACATTTTGAGGTCTATGATAGGGGTAAGGAGATTAGGCTCCAATAGCCCTACCGAAGATATCACCATATCAACTACAAGATCCAAGTCATTAAGATTTGAAGGCATGGGAGACAACGCCACATGATTGACCTATGGAAAGGGTGATACTGGCTGCATATAGGAATCGTTTAGGGAGTTCATTGGGTTGATGGTTAAGTCACAGTCAACAAACAAAACTATATCAATAGTCACCATTCTTCCATCGTGTGGGAAAGTTATCACATCAAAAAGAGTGGATACAATAACTTTAATGGAATAGACATAATTTCTCCCAAGGAGTAAATCGAAATCCAAGGGGTCCTGGACTACCATAACATAAATAAAGATTGTTTTCCCTACCAAAGTTATATGAAATTAAGGAAGGATCCCTAAAGGGTGACTGGTTCTTCTGTTAAAAGAAAATAGAGTCTGGGTAACCAGCACAAGCTAAGGATAACCCAAATCTTTCCAAGCAATAGAGGACAAAATACTAACAGACGAACCTTCAACTATCATTATTTGAGGAACGACCCAACCAGAAACTTGTACTGTGATCTTGAAAGGAATGTGAGAGGGAACATGAGGTCAAGTTAGCACACCCCAATAAAAAAGGATGGCCTCATTACTTGGAAGTGTTTTCACAGGAGAAGGAGGAATGCCCCTAACATGGTAGATTCTGTATCAATGAGAAAAACATGGGTAGAATCAAGTTTACTCTCTAGAGGGAGAGTAGGATCGATCGATGGTGGAACTGGATCGACCACTTTGCACTCTTCAGAGGAGGAGTGGGATTGACCAATGATCTAACTGGAGAAACCACTTTGGCACTCTTGAGAGGAGGAGTGGGATCGACCGATGGCGGAGTCAGATCGACCACTTTGACACTCTTCAGATGAAGGGTGGGACTGACCAATGACAGGACTAGATCAGTCACTTGGTTTTTTCTTTTCAGATGAAAAGTCAGGCTGATTGATGAAAAAACTGGATAAACTACTTTGGTGAGCGGTTCGACTAAGGATTAAACTAGATTGACCACCTGATCAACCAGATTGACCAATGATAGGACTAGATCTAGTTTGACCATTCTACAAACTAACGATGCATTGGGGGAAATCTTACGATAACCTTTTCGAAGTTGAAGATTTTCCAAAAGAGAATAAGCCTCATCGATATGAGGACAAAGGTGAGAATATCGATCACCTTCATGTAACATGCATGGAAACTTGAAAGTTGTCTTCTTCTTACCAACCTTAACGTCACCAGTTGATGGGGCGTCACCAACATGTACATCAGGGGCCGATGACATGGAGGACCACATTTCTAAGACCTTGGGAAGACCAAGGAAATCACTCAAAAAGTGGTCACCCTTACAAAGACTGCAAGGGAATTTGGGTTTCTGATTGTTTGTTTTAATCTTATTGACCTCATCAACACTCCCAGTACTATTAACAGTAGTGGGTTGCTTAGATCCAACATTTGATGAAGTTGGAGGCTTGGTCCCTTTCTGGTTCTTCTTCTTCTCTTTCCATTTCTTCTTCTTATTATTAACCTAGTTACTCGCTTAGGATATTTCACTAGGCGAAGAAGGAGAAATGGAACAAGACCTGATGGGAGATGAAGGAGAAAGGTCAACATGAGGTTGATGTGTGGGTGGCGTGCTTACATCTGAAGCATCTGCATTCAAGATCACCGTAGTGGAAAAAAACCATACCAATAACCCAATTTTGAGACCTGGAAGGCTAAAAGTAGCAATGTAAGGAGGACCAATGTTTCCGTAAGAAGGAAAAACAAAGGTTTCCCCTAGAAAAGGGTTTCCTTCATTGGTCATTACAGGAACTGACACCATAAAAATAAAAATCCAACCAAGATTCTGTTAGGGAGAACAAACAACACATGCTAAAAATTTAGTGAGCAAGCAAACAATCAAAACCTTCTCACAATGAGCACACTAGTTGGTGATGAAATCCAATGTCGCGGGAACAAAGTAAGAAGGGGCTGAGATAGAGAAAGTAGAAATTTTATGTTGATGACTTGCTTAATGGAATTACTCCCTGGTGCAAGCTCCCACACATAATGGTGGGTATACCCTCCAAGGAGCCCGAGTGAGTCTGGCCAATGTCGATTCTAGGTACCATGAAGACATTCCCCTCCACAGTCACCTTGTGTAAAGACCCTAAAGAGATAGGCCACTAAGGTTACCAACTACAACAGTGATGCTTGGGGAAATAGTCGACAGTCCAATCCATGCACAAGGGAAGGGTATCTAGCCCGAAATCAACTTGAATGGCTTCCACTCATCATTGTGGGTATTCCTTCAAGAAACCCCCATAATATGCACAATATCTATACCAAGACCAACAAATCAGGGTGAGTAACTTTGCCAGTCTTAATACGAACTCGTGATTGACCCTTGTGTGAGAAGGGCTTCCCAAGACAAAATGTAGCAATTGGATTTCACCTTTCCCTAACACAAGATCTAATGTTTGTTTGCAAATTTGGAAATTTATCTTTCACACCTATTCCAAATCCCTACAACTAATCTAATGTAGGTTTGCTACCAGAAAATGTAAAAATGTCTAATCAATTTTTAGTTTAGCGCTTGATTGTTAAGGTTGTTGTTACTCAAAAGGAAAATGGCATGGACAATATGGTGTTTTGACCGACTCGAAAGCTATGCAAAGAGATGAATATGAAATCTTTTCATTTTGATGAAAGTTATGCTACGAGATGGAGAAAATATTCATCATTTCAGATGCACAATGTCCCAAAATGTCAAAAAACATGCAATTCCGCTACTCCAAATGCAAGGATTCAAGGAAGATAATAAAATGCAAAGAAGAATCCAAGAAAATATGGGGAGAAGGAGAAACCACTCAAAACTTAATCACTTGGGAAGATGACCTCAAATATCAAAAGGAAAAGTACAAAAGACCTCTGAATATCCTTACAAAATTTTTCACTCAGTCAGATAAATGACAAGAAAATGAAAAATTGACTCTAAATCGTCAAAGACAAAGAGTGACTTGAAGGTAAAGAAGAAAAATTTCAAAATTCCAAACAAAACATAATCAATTCTTAGAAAACAGAGTGTTGAAGGCCAAATCAAGAATGTACTGAGATGATGAGACACTGAGCAAGTGCCAAAAGAAAAAAATGAACTTAAGAGAATAAAACCCTAAAGGATTTTGGACAGAAAAGGGGTAGCGCTCTGCTGTAATGGGCACCTGAGAATTCTAACGCTCTGTGTAAGACTAGTAGGGAGCGTCAATTCTCTTGTATCAAGGGAAGGGGTGCGTTGGCCTCTAAAAATTCTAAAAAAATGCCCGGAAACTAAAAAAAATCAAGCAAACTCATTCAATCAACTTGAAGGTGATGAAATCAAGAGAAAATCAATTAGATCCAACAATCAAAGACAATATGAAGAATTTAAAGAAGTGGGCAAAGGGCCAAAACAAGATCTAGGAAAGGAAACAAAAATTAGAGCTCCTCCCTAGTGGAGTCACCAATTTTTGTTACAGGTGAATCCTCTTGCAGACAAGTGGATTCCTGAAAGCAAGGCCATCTTTCCAAAAGGCTTGGGAAGACAATAAGAAATTCAATATGGATCAGAGGAAGAAGGGATCTAAGCCACCATTCTTTAGAAATATTCCACAAGGAAAGAAAACACCTAAAGAACCCAGAACGATTGACACAAGGATTGAAGGGCTAAGAAAGCCACCTATGCAATGAACACCAAGGCATATTTAAACATATTGCCTTTAGGTTCCTATGACTATCTAATTGGGATGTATTGGTTTGACCAACATCACACTCTCTTAGACTGTCATAACAAAGCATCTACTTGCCTGGATGAGGAAGGGAAACTAAGGAAGGTATAGAGAATTCCCAAGGTAGTAACCATTAGAGATATTTCAGCATTGCAGCTGAAGAAATGTTACATAAAATGATGTCAAATAATTGCAGCTCATTTGGTCAAGACACCTAGAGATAAGGTGCCAAATTTGGAAGATTATGCATCCTTGGAAGATTTTAAAGATGTTTTCAAGGAGGTACCCGGACTACCCCCAAGGAGATACACTGATTTCTCTATAAATTTGATGTCTGGAGCAATGCCAGTATCAAAGACTCCTTACAGAATGAGTACACCAGAATTTAAGGAATTGCAAATGCAGCTTGAAGAACTTCTGAAGAAGGGGTATATATGCCCAAGTGTATCACCTTGGTTTGCCCCAATCTTGTTTGTGAGAAAGAAAGATGGAACACTAAGGTTGTGCATTGACTTCAGACAGTTGAATAAAGTGACTGTTAAGAACAAGTATCCTCTGCCAAGGATTGATGACCTCTTTGATCAATTGAAGGATGAAAAGATATTTTCAAAGATAGATCTCAGATCATGATACCATCAGGTAAGGATTAAAGTATAAGATATCAGCAAAACTACCTTCAGGACAAGGTATGGTCATTATGATTTCACAGTGGTGCCATTTGGGTTGTCAAATGCACCAGCTATTTTCATGTGCTTAATGAATGGTGTTTTCCGAGAGTATTTGGACAAGTTTGTCATTATATTTTTGGATGACATTCTTGTATATTCCAAGTTAGAGGAAGAGCATGAACACGATTTGAGGATGGTGTTGCAAGTATTAAGGGAACATCAGTTATATGCCAAATTGAGCAAGTGTTCATTTTACGATAAACAGATTCATTATTTAGGGCATATCATTTCAAAGGATGGGATAGAAGTGGATCCTAAGAAGATAGAGGCCATTAGAGAATGGTCAATGTCAAAGAATGTGATAGAGGTGAGATCATTCATGGGTCTTGCAAGATACAACAGAAGATTTATTGAAGGATTCTCAAAGATTGCACACCCAATCACTTCTTTGCAGAAAAAGGGAGTGAAGTTTCAGTGGACATTGGATTGCAAGAAGAGTTTCCAACACTTGAAACAATTATTGACAAGTTCTCCAATTTTAAGGATCACATACCCAAATGAAGACTTCATCGTATGCACCAATGCATGTAACAAAGGACTTGGTGGATTCCTCAGTCAAAATGGGTTTGTCTTATGTTATGAATCAAGGAAGTTGAAGGATCATGAAAGAAACTATGCCACTCATGATTTGGAGTTGACAACCATAGTGCATGCCTTGAGGAAATGGAAACACTACCTCATGGGAAAGAGGTTTGAGCTAAGAACATACCAGAATGGTCTGAAATATTTATTTGATCAACCAAATCTAAATTCTAGGCAAAGCAGATGGTTAGAATTTTTAAGAGAATATGAATTTGATATAAAGCATATCAAGGGGAAAGAGAATAAAGTGGCTAATGCACTCAGCAGGAAGGTGCATGAATTACATGCTACAACCATTAGTATGTATCAGACTAATATTAAAATAAAAATTCAGTAGGCTAGAAATGCAGATTTGTAATACATAGAATTGGTAGCTCTGCTATAGCAGGGTAAGATACTATAGAAGGTGGATAATTATAAGTTGGGAATAGATGGAATATTGTTGTGTAATAACAGAATTTTTGTTCCAAATGTCCAGGACTTGAAACATATGATTTGTATGAAATGCATAATGTTCCTTATGTAGGGCACCTTGGATATCATAAAACTATGGCAGTGATCAAGAGCCATTACTTTTGGCCATTACATTCAAAAAATGGGCTTTTTAAAAGAACAATTGAGTAGTGCTTTCGAACAAAATGCAAGTAAGAGGGCCAAAGGTCAGGTATGCATGTGTAGAAAAATTTAGGGTTATAACAGATGCCCCCTAATGTGTGAGGTCATAAAAGCATATGATGGACAAAATACATTACAAAATCTTCACCAATGTACGAAACCAGTGAGCCCGAAACTAGAGTTCGGGAGGTGCCATTTGAAAAAATAACCATTGTCTCTCTGAGGCGAGCATACCCATGCTCAAGATGAAATAAATCATGGTTGTCAATCAAATACACTACAGATCCATGTTATATAACTATATAAAATGTAGTTGCGAGGAATACACAACGGATCTGCATCTCAAAATCAAAGATATACAATTATAGTATCCATCTTCAAGAAGCCAATAATACTTGATGGATGGAGATGAGGTCTTCATAGATTGAGTAAGAACTTCAAGATCTTCAAAAATTGGGTAGGAGTACAATGTGAGTGTATGAATTCACTACCCAGAGGTCTTCGACGTCTTGTGGGGAAAAGACAAGAGGATCTCAATGATAAGGCAGAGAAATTCGTTGATTTTGAATCAGGAATTTATTGGACTTTTGGGATGGCCAGGTCATGGGGCCAAGAGACAAACTATAGAATGGTCGACTCAGGTTGGGTGAAAATTCCCTTAGAGAAAAGAATGAAATATAATCAAACTTAGGCAGCATTGCATTGACATAATTGCACAATGCACGAGGCAACGCAAACTCTCCATGTGTTTGGAAGAGTAACCAAACGAAGGAGGGCACAACTCTATGTAGCGAGAACAAATTCCTAAGTTCATATTAGTTCCCAATGCCTGATGAACAAATGGAAGGATGTGCTTTGTCCAAAGGTGAATTATTGTGCTGCCAAAAAAGAATATATATTCCCCATCCCATCTTTTTGGGTTTTTTTATTTTTTTGTCTTTTTCAAATTTTTAAAGAGATTTGAAAAAGAATAAAAGAATGCTACATTACAAAGGAGGAACGAGTGTCACAGGAAATCATACTAGTTCCAAGTGCAAGGAACACACTAATGCTCAGAGCAAGGAAATATGTGCAAGAAAAGGACACTCATGGAAAATTCCTCCATGGGTCAAGGTGTCAAGTCGCAGAGGCAAAGTGATACAAGGCTTGCCTATAAGGCATGCTTCAAAGGTTTAGTTGAGATAAACATGGAGATGACATTAGGCCAAATATGGAGAGATGAATATGCGATTAACAAGACACAATGAAACCCCCTTTAATGTAATTTTAATGAGCCCAGAGAAGGTAAGCTTAGTAGTTTTTCATTTTTAGAGAGTTTGGAAAACGTAAAGAAGACTATAATGAGTAACTTTTTTGGAAATAGTCTAGTCAGTTAGAAAAAGGGGTAAACTGACACCGAAAATACGTCTATCAAATTTTTTTTTATCGAGTGTGACAAAGACAATATCACTCGACAATGTTTTCAATTTTAAGGAGTCTAAAAGATCTTAACTATGGATTCACAACTTTTTTGGAAAAAGGGGTTAAATCATTATAGTGGATGTTCTTCTGTACCGATTTAACGAATGTGAAGGAACAAGGTCACTCGACAATCTTTTCAATTTTAGGGAGTCTGAAAAGAGCTTAACTATGGACTCCGTGGGGGTTCCTTTTTCGTAGATGGGGATTCCTTTTTCATTTTTCATAAGTAATTTTATTTTTCGTAAGTAATCTACAAGTGTCTTATAGTTTTTAATTTCTCTTTCTTGTGAATTTTTCACAATGAATTTAGCTAGTAAAAAATGAACACACAAAGCTTGCAAGAGAGAAGAGAAGAGAGGAGAATGAAATCTAATTGTATTAATTGTTGAGTAAAGCGGTAAAATTCACATGATATACTCTACATGGCTAAGTAAAGTCTCCATAGTAGTGATCTAGAGAAATCTAGACACTCACCGACATAAACCAAATTAAATTTCCACCTAGTCCTATTTCACTATTTCATGCAATCATCCGTTAATTGAGTCACACGTGTGAAAGTGAGAGAAACACATGCAATCATAAGATATGCTCCCTATTGGCCACATGCATGATATATGAACACTCGTGGTGATGAAACCGGGGTGAACATGCAAGCACTGGTGAGAAAGTCGAGGTTTCCATGAACAAGTGACTTTGACTAGTCTAATTGAGGTGTAACTGAATCTAAATTGAAGAGAGGCGCCCTAATTTGTAGGAGAATACTATCAAGAGAAAATATTCTCATATATGGAAGAAAAATTAGGAAAATAATTACTCAGGTGAGTGTGTAATATCTCCAACACCCCCCCCAAAAAACTACTCCTCTGTACATGATGAATAGGTTATGATACCCATTGTACAATGAATCTAAGAGTGAAACACTGGAAAATAAATAAAGGAAAAATGGAAAGCCTCATGGGAACCCACCACCTCACAATATAATGCATTGAAAAGGAAGAAGGAAGAAAGACAATTGATAAGCAACTATTTCCTTCACTCCAAGTTGATTGTACAGAAGGTGGAACTTCATCTCAATAAATGTTTCGATGAAAATGTTTGTAGTCTAATCAATGGATATAGAGTACTAAAAATTGATGATCATGTCATGTACCAACTCTATGATGTAATTCATATGGATCTCTATGTGTTTGGTTCATTTTCACTGCATTGGGTCTCTACAAAACATGAGACTACTCTAATTGTCACAACAAATGATAGTCAGACGATGAAACTGGATTCCAATATCGATGAGGAAGTTTTGAATCCAAATTTCTTGAATAGTGATATTAACTTATCCTATGTACTCGACCTCTTCCAATGATAGAGAAATAACTAACTTCTTTTTTCTCAACCAACATATGGGACTGAAACCCAAACCAAGCACGTATCTAGATGTGGACTTGCGATTTGTGATATCATTATCCCAATCAAAATTAGTAAATCCCATGAGATCCAATGCTCAACTTATTACATAGTGTATCCCATAACCCGTGGTGCCCTGAAGAGATCTAAGGATGCACTTGGTATCCTTCCAATGTAGTTCACATGGCTGCTACATGTACCTGGAAATTATCCCTACTACATATGAGAGATCTGGTTGGGTGTGGATGAGATAGATAAGGCTCCCCACAAGTTGTCGATACAAGGTGATGTCCATCACTGGTGTATTCCTGCTATCCTTAAGATGTACCCCATATAGAAAGGGTGTGGATCCTGACTTGCAGTCAGCTAGGTAGAATCTAACCAAGAGATATTGATTTAAATTAGTCTAATATAGATTGATACCTAAATAATATTGACTAATATCGATACCAAGGAAATGGTGCAATGGACCCATGTCTGTCATAGAGAACATATCGTGCATAATGTATTTCACCACAATAATTGTTGAAACCAAACTTCTTATGATGAGGATGTCATTAACATAGAGAATTAGTTTCAAAAAGGATTCTAAGGTTCTCATCATGTAGACGTTTGGATCTCATTTGTATATGAAAAAGTGTTGAGGGGAAATTATGCATTCATCTTCACATATCGTGCTCTAGGTGTCTGCTTGAGGCCATAGAGGGATTTCTTCAGTCGACATACTAAGTATGATTTTTCAATGAACCCCTGTGGTTGATCCATGTAAATATCCTTTGAGAGATCCATGTGAAGAAAATTATTCTTCGCGTCCATATGATGAACTTCCCACCCCCATGTTGTTGCAATGAAAAGGGCCAATGAAATGGAGTCCACAATTTTTACCGGAGAAAACATCTCATCATAGTCTATTTCATGGATACATTGAAAACCTTTGGAAACCAATATTACCTTAGACTTCATCACTTGTCCATATTATTTGTTCTTGGTCCTATAGACCCATCCACGTATGAAAATCTTCATGTATGGAGGAAGTGGAACTAGATCCCAAGATTTATTCTCAATAAAAGATTTATACTCCTTCTACATGGTAGCTACCCAGAAGGGGTTCCTTGTAGCCTCTTCATAGGTTTGTGAGTCTGAAGCTAGAAACATATAGCAATGCATGTCCATAATTGGTTCAATAGATGTGAGTGCATGAGAAGGATACTAATACTGAGACATGTTCCTCCTCTAATTTGTTGGATCCCTCGAAAGGTCTCTTGTTGCCTTTAGGGTTCCTTATTCTCACTTGGGAATATGTGATGGCTCAAAATATGCATGTTTATCATCGACATGCTCATCATATTTTGAATAAGATTTGGAACTCAGGTCTGAACCATGATATAAGTGAGTGGAATCATCATCATTGATGTCTGGTGCAGACAGTGGTACATATGTATTTTCATGTGGCTCCAATGGTGAATGCAAGGGAGTTTCCTCAAAATGAACACTACACTAAATGATGAGCCTATTAGTAGAGGAATATAGTAACCTGTAACCCTTCACAAGATTTGGATATCCCATGAATATGCATTTGGTATTCAAAGAATCTAATGATTTCCTCTTTTCAGATGGTATGTAGGCCCATGCACATGATCCAAATATTTGGAAGTGGGTGCCTTTCGGTTTATTGTCGCTCCATTCCTCAAAGAGAGTCTGGTCCTTGACAAATGTATGAGGATATTTTTCTGGTTGTGGTTGGCATATTAAAGTGCCTCATCGCAAAGTTTGGGCAGTAGAGATCTTGCATGCAACATGAAAGTGGACATATCCTTTAGAGATCTATTTTTCCTCTTGTCTACTTCGTTCTATTGTGGAGTGTTAGTTACTGTGTGTTGCAGTTGTATACCTGCCTTTGAACAAAG
>ML793577.1:157155-187481 GCA_009831015.1 Picea engelmannii
CCGCTCCCTAAATCAAGATCTAATGTTTGTTTGCAACTTTGGAAATTTATCTTTCACACCTATTCCAAATCCCTACAACTAATCTAATGTAGGTTTGCTACCAGAAAATGTAAAAATGTCTAATCAATTTTTAGTTTAGTGCTCGATTTTTAAGGTTGTTGTTACTCAAAAGGAAAATGGCATGGACAATATGGTGTTTTGATCGACTCGAAAGTTATGAAAATAGATGAATATGAAATCTTTTCATTTCAATGAAATCTATGCTATGAGAAGGAGAAAACATTCATCATTTCAGATGCACAATGTCCCAAAATGTCAAAAAACATGCAATTCTGCTACTCCAAATGCAAGGATTCAAGGAAGAAAATAAAATGCAAAGAAGAATCCAAGAAAATATGGGGAGAAGGAGAAACCACTCAAAACTTAATCACTTGGGAAGATGACCTCAAATATCAAAAGGAAAAGTACAAAAGACCTCTGAATATCCTTACAAAATTTTTCACTCAGTCAGATAAATGAGGAGAAAACAAAAAATTGACTCTAAATCGTCAAAGACAAAGAGTGACTTGAAGGTAAAGAAGAAAAATGTCAAAATTCCAAACAAAACGTGATCAATTCTTAGAAAACAGAGTGTTGAAGGCCTACTGAGATGATGAGACACTGAGCAAGTGCCAAAAGAAAAACATGAACTTAAGAGAATAAAACCCTAAAGGATTTTGGACAGAAAAGGGGAAGCACTCTGGTGTAATGGGAACCAGAGCATTCCAATGCTCTGTGTAAGACTAGTAGGGAGTGTCAATGCTCTTGTAGCAAGGGTAGGGGCGTGTTGGCCTCTAAAAATTCTGAAAAAATGCCCGGAAAGTCAAAAAATCAAGCAAACTCATTCAATCAACTTGAAGGTGATGAAATCAAAAGCCAATTGTTGAAAATACTAAAAGAACTGCAAGGGGGGGTGAATCAGTTGTTTATAAGCTTAAACAATTTTAAACCTTTTAAATTTTATTACTCTTCCTTCAAGTGATAATCAATAATATACAGCATATGGATAGTAAAAGCAAAGACCATCAGTCACACATAAAGTACACACAGAGACAAATTTTCACGAGGAAACCCATAAAGGAAGAAAACCTCTTCTTCTTCAAAATGATAGGCAGTCTTTTTAGTTCTGTACATCATTTACAATTGAGCACCAACTCAATGTGAGGTTGCTACCTCTATTTTACAAGCTGCAACTTGTTTGAGAGCACCAACTCTCTGGTTTCTCTAGCACCCACTAGAAGGAAGCATCAACTCCCTGAATATTCCAACACCAACTGGATGGAAGCACCATCTTCCTGAATTTTCCAGTACCAACTGGATGGAAGCACCAACTTCCAATTACACAGGCTCCAACCTGCATAACAGAGAACACTAGTTCTCCCTTGCACCTCCCTGCCACCCTGGTTTCTCTGGATGCAACCAGATGGAAGCTACAACTTCGTGTGTTCAAGCTCCCACTTGAACCTCTGAGGACAACAGTCCTCCCGAGCACCTCCCTACCTCCCTTAATATAAATGGCTAAATAAACATTCAAATTTACGGATAGATCAGGTCTTACCAATATTTATTTGTTCTGTAAATTTGGTCTTCTGTGCACTATTCTGCAGCCCTACTCTTCCTCTGTTTGTTCAGCAGATATGCTCTGCATCAACTCATGCTGTCATTCTGCTCTTCTTCAACTCTTTGTTATTATACTCTGCATTTCATCTCACCCTTCACATATACTCAATCTCCTCCTGCACATCCTCTTCGTCTCTATTCTTACAATTTCATTCTTTTTCACTTACAGAACAACCAGCATGACACAGTATATTTCATCTTCTTTTATACACACGAACACGACGGTTTAGCTTCCCAACTTCTTAGACAAAAATATCGACAACTGTCTAAGCAACTGAAATGATAACTGTTTCTCACTCAAGAATCCATTTTTGTTTAGCAGAATCGTAACTGATGAGTTACCTATGTGTGAAGAAATAATAACCCTTAGATCTCATTCAAGTCTTTTCCGCACTGTAGGATGACTTTTATAAATCTTTCCTTTAATTCAAATTTCGGCATTTCGACATTCCTTTTCCCAAGCTTTATAATTCTTGCCTTTAATTCGAATTTCGGCATTTCAACATTCCTTTGCCCAAGCTTCTCGACACTTTTACATCACGATCTCCTAAACTCCGAGTTGGAGCTTATCTGGACTGACCCCTTCTCTTTCCATGACCAAGGGCTGTGACCAGGGATTTAGGTGAAAGGCACTTTCACGATTTTGCCTATCGCTATTTCATAAATGTTGCATAGTTTCTTCTGCCTCTCCATATCGCGATTCGCGAAACTCCGATAAGGAGTTAGATCAACGGTCCAGATCGTTTCTTGATCTGATGGTTTAGATTCAATCACGATTTCACATATTGCAAAATCGACATTATGTTCTTTACCTTTCAAAGTCCTGATTCATGAAACTCCGATAAGGAGTTAGATCAACGCTCCAGATCATTTCTTTATTCAGCGGCTACGATTAAATCGCAAAATTGCATATCGCAAAATCGACATTGTGTTCTTTGCCTCTCTATGTCGTGATTCGTGAAACTCCGATGTGGAGTTTGATCAACGGTCCAGTTCTAATATTGACTTGACGGTTGCGATTGAATCGCTATATCGCATATCGCGATTTCAACATTCTTGTTGTCAAGTTTTTGTCACTCCATGTCGCGATTAGCGAAACTTTGACAGGGACTGGAATCAACAGTCCAGATCAAAGATTGATCTGACGGCTCATATTACATCGCGATTTCACAAATCGCGATTATGCTCGTTTCTCCTTTCTCTTTAAATACCGTGCAGGTTCTCCTCGATCCAACGGTGGTCGAACCCTGTGCTCGGATCTGACGGTTGAGATCTATCTCCCTCTTCAACGATCAGAGATTCTTCTTCTCAAACTTTCACTCATTCACTGCCTTTGATCATTCGCTGCCTTCGATCATTCACTTCTCTGTACTTTTCTTCTATTTTCATGTCAATTACAAACTTGTTGTTCTCAATTCATCTTCACTGTTGCCATCAATGAAAAGCATTCGTTATCTGTTAACTGCCTGTTAAATATTTTCCAACAATATCCCCCTTTGGCATTGATGGCAACACATGCACCCAAATGCCTTTTGGACTGGACTCGACTCTGCTCCCGAAGTGGCTCTTCTTCAGCTCAACTCTGCTCCTACTTCCGAAAGAGATCTTTTCTCCCCCTTTGACATCAATGTCAAAGAAGAAACATTCTTCCTCTGATCTTGTTGCAAAACAGACTCCCCCTGTCGTCTATAAGCACTTAGGAAATTCATCAGATATTCAATAAATACTCCCCCTGACCAGGTGCACATATTAAACACAAGAGATTATAACCCCCAACTTTTGACGAAGGTATCCAAACGAGGTTGCTGCTAATGGTTTAGTAAAGATATCAACAATCTGTTCTTTGGAAGGAATATAATTCAGCTGAACAATTATGTTTGTAACTTGTTCTTGGAGAAAATGATACTTGATTGGAATATGCTTAGTCTTAGAATGAAGAACAGGATTCTTGGAGACACTTATGGCACTGGTGTTATCACAATGAATTGGGATAGGATCAGTGAAAGTTACCTTCAAATCTGCAAGAGTTTGTATCATCCATAAGATTTGTGTGCAGCAGGTAGCAGTAGCAATGTATTCTGCCTCTGTAGTGGATAATGAAATGGATCCTTTCTTTTTACTAACCCATGCAACTAATGAGTCTCCCCAAAAAAATGCTCCTCCACTGGTGCTCTTTCTCTCATCAACACAGTTAGCGCAGTCTGCATCTGAATAGGCAGTTAACTGGAAATTATGATTTCTAGGGTACCTCAGTCCATATGTCATTGTTCCCTTCAGGTATTTGAATATTCTTTTGACAGCTACCAAGTGACTTTGTTTAGGAGCATACTAAAAACAACCTACCATTCGAATAGCTTGCATTATATCAGGACGAGATGCTATGATGTACAGAAGACTGCCTATCATTGAACGATATGTCCTTTGATCAACATCAGCTGAGATATCATATTTTCTCATCTTTCAACCAACCACCCTAGGTGTGCTAACTCTAGAGGAATCTTCCATCTGAAATTTCTTCAACATCTCTTTCAAATATTTTTCTTGAGAAATGAAAATTCCTGCAGAGCTTTGTTTTACTTGTAATCCAAGAAAATATGACAGTTCTCCTATCATGGACATTTCAAATTATGTTTTCATAGAATTAGCAAACCACTGGACATATGATTCATTAGTACAACCAAAAATAATATCATCTAAATAAACCAAAACAACCAGTAAATTATCACCTCCAGAATTAATGTAAAGGTTATTGTCAACAATACCTTTCTTGAACCCTTTTTCTTGTAGAAATTTGTCCAGTCTATAATACCAAGCTCGCGGTGCTTGTTTTAGTCCATATAACCCCTTCTTCAGCTTACAAACATAATTAGGGTTGTCTGTCAATGAGAATCCTTTAGGTTGCTCCATATATACTTCTTCCTCTAGATCTCCATTAATAAATGCTGACTTAACATCCATCTGATAAACTTTGAAGTTCTTATGACAAGAATAAGCAAGAAACATTCTGATAGCTTCCAATCTTGCCACTAAAATAAAAGTTTCATCAAATTCTTGACCTTCAACTTGTGCATATCCTTTACAGACCAATATGGATTTATTTCTAACAACTTTTCCTTTTTCATTCATTTTCTTTTTGAAGACCCGTTTGGAACCTATTACATTCTTATCTTCAGGTCTAGGGACAAGCTCCCAAGTATTATTCTTCTCAATTTGATCAAGCTCTTCATTCATTGCTCTAATCCAATTGTCTTCCTGGCTAGCTTCCTCAAAGTTTTTAGGTTCAACCATAGATAAAAAAGAAACATGAGATTGTTCTGAGTTTTTAGTCAATTTCCTCCTTGTTTGAACTCCTTCATTTATATCTCCAATTATCTGATTTTTAGGATGATTCTTTCTAATAATTCTGAGAGGAGATTTTGCTTCTTTCTGTTGACTTGTATCAGTTTGAATGTTCGTATCTTCATCTGATCCATACTCTTCTCTTTATGATACTTGGACCTGTTCATCTTCATATTCAACTATATCTTATGTTCTTGGTTCATCACTGCTTATATTTCTGACTAGAATTTCTTCATCAACTTTTACATCTATACAGTAAACTAGTTTATGCAATCTTTTATTCTAGCATCTGTACCCTTTACTGTTTGTAGCATAACCCAAGAAAATACCTTCATCATCCCTGTCATCATATTGTCCAATATTTTCATCATTGTTCTTGATATAACATGTGCTCCCGAAAACTTTAAAATGTTTGATTGAAGCAGGTCTTCCAAACCAAAGTTCATAAGGGGTCTTGTCACTATGTGGTCTGAGATGAGCTTTGTTAAGTATATGAACAGCTGTATGAATTTCTTCCACCCAATATGTCTGAGGTATGTTCCTTTCATTCATCATCGATCTTGCCATTTGTTGTACTGACCTGTTCTGCCTCTCAACAACTTCGTTTTGTTGTGGATTCCTTGGAATAGTGTACTCTTTTTTGATCCCATGTTTATCACAGAACTCTTTGAAGTTCCCAGAAATAAACTCTCCTCTCTATCAGACCTTACTGCCTTTAACCTTTTTCCTATTTGATTCTCAGTCAAATCCTTAAACACTTTGAATTTTTCAAGTGCTTCAGATTTTTCTTTCAAAAAGGCAACCCAAGTTAGTCTAGAATAGTCATCAATAATCAACATAAAGTAATTTTATTTTCCTGTACCTTCTTTCCTTGATGATCCACATAGATCCATATGTACTAACTGAAGAGGTTTTTCTGTTGAAGGAAAGTTTTTCGATTTGAATTGAGTGCGAGTAAGCTTTCCTATCTAACAGGGCTTACAGACAGAGTCATATGGCTTTGATATCTTCGAAAGGTCTTTTACTGCCCCATTGTTTTTTAGCTTGATTATGTGATCAAATTTTAGGTGACCAAGTCTCCTATGCCACAACCAACTTTCATCATATTTGCTTGGGTTTCATTCTTCTTCTTCTTCTTCTTCTTTTAAAACATAGACATTGTTTTTTGTTCTTATACCTTTTGCAACTAGTTGACCTGAATCCACAAATTTGATTTTACATTCTTTAGAGGTAAAAACAACTTCACACTCTCTGTCACAAACTTGACTGACACTAAGCAGATTATGTTTCAAATTCTCTACAAGGAGCACATCTTGAGCTTTTCTTTTTCCGTTACTCAAACTTACAATTCTTTTACCTTTCACCTTTTCTGGTGCATCATTTCCAAAAGTTACATTCCCTGATTTGCTATCACTTATAGTTAGAAACTTACTTCTGTCTCCAGTCATGTGTTTGGAGAATCCACTATCAATATACCAGGGATTCTTTTTCCTTTGAGCTGATAGCACTAGTCCACACTTGTCATCTACTTTCTTCCTCCAAACCTTTACATTTTCAACAGTGGAGTTCAATTCTGGATTGTAGTTCTTAAAATGACAGTCTGCAACTTTATGTCCATAATTATGACAATTGTAACATTTTGGTTCACTGAATAAAGGATCATAATGATTGTTATGCTCATAATGGTTGTTGTGTCTCACCTGTATCCTTCTGCCAGTCATCACATGATTTATAATCTGTGGCTGTTTGTTGCTTGGCTGTCTCAATCTTTGTTGTGGAAGATAGTTATTCATTGAGTATCTTGATTGTTCATATCCAAATCTTAGAGAACAGATTATAGCTTTGTGACCAAAATTAGAGCAGAAAAAACAATAACCATAGAAGAAATTTTTGTACCTTGAAAAAGTCTGTCTTCTTTGAGGAGGTCGATTTCTTTCATGCTGATAAACTTTTTGGTCTACAAATTTTTTTCTGGGGTTTTTCCTTTCCTTCCTTCTTGATGGTTGATTTTCTTTCCTTGTTTCTGCAGAGTGATTGTTGTTAATGTTTGAGGATCTGACAAACTTGATAGATTCTGTGTTACTTGGATGATCACTACTTGACCCTTCTTCATATCCCAATCCATCTTTCAACATTGAATTTCTTTTTTGATTTAGAATGGAGGTTAATTCTTCTGATGCTTTAATACTTGGAAGATTTTGATGATACAGTCCTTTGAATTTCTCCATTTCTTTTCTAGTATTTACTATTTCTTCTTCTAGAGCTTCACACCTGAGTTTCTTCTCTGACAGTTGTTGTTTCAGTATCTCTTCTATCTTCTTTGCTTCTTCTAATTCCACTTTCAGCAAAGCAACATCTTCATCAGTTTTTTTACTGTCTTTTTCAAACTGTGTTAACAATTGTTTTAGCTTTCTATTTTTAGATTTGAGTCTATCAATTTCTTCCAGTGCACTGATTAGTTCTCCTTCCAAATCCACCACAACTTCTTCCTCATTATCATCACTGTCTGTTCTTTTATTATCATGATCCTCTTTGGCCATAAGTACGAAGTCATTTGTCTTATCTTCATAGGATGAGTCACTATCGGTGTCTTATGAGGAATTGTCATTATTTGCAACCAAACTTTTCTTCTTATTATATTTCTTGTACTTGTACTTCTTTTCACCATCAGATTTCTAGTCCTTTTTCTAATAGGGACACTTAGAAGCCAAATGACCTATCTTATCACAGTTAAAGCATTTGAAGGGAAACTTCCCTTGATGTTTTCTTGATCCTTTCTTTAACCTTCTCACAAATTTTGCCTCAATATCATCTAATTCTGAATCAGTATTCTTGTTTGCTTTAAAAGATGCTTCTATAGTACTAGATTTATCTTTGTTAATTCTCATTTCATATGCAGTTATAGTTCCTAGAAGTTGATCAATGGACAGAGTTTTAAGATTAGTTAATTCTTCTATTGCAGAGACTTTTGGATTAAATTTATCAGGCAGAGATCTTAAAATATTCTGAACTAAGAGTGAGTCATCAAATGTCTCACCTAGACCCTTCATGGCATTTACAAGTTCTTCAACTCTTAATAAATACTTGCTAATTGTTTCATCTTCATTCATCTTTAGTTGTTCAAATTTCAATCTGTATGTTTGAAGTTTGGCTTCTTTTACTTTCTCATTTCCTTCATAACTGTTAATAAGTTTATCCCACATTGCTTTGGCAGTATCAAGATGCATCACCTTTACAAACTCAGCTCCAGCAAGTCTATTCAAGATAGCATGCATCCCCTTAGCATTAAAATTAAACTATAACTTATCATCCTTGTTGGCTAGCACAACAGGCTTTGTATATCTAGTCTCTACTACATCCCAAACATCAACACCCAAGGCCATTAAGTATGTTCTCATTCTAATCTTCCAGAAGGAAAAATTTGTTCCATCAAACAGAGGGGGCTTAGAGGCCGAAGTCCCTTCATGACTTGTCATGTTTAAGCTTAATAATCTACCTTTAAATAAAAGGAACCCACTCTGATACCAATTGTTGAAAATACTAAAACAACTGAGAGGGGGGGTGAATCAGTTGTTTATAAGCTTAAACAATTTTAAACCTTTCAAATGTTATTACTCTTCCTTCAAGTGATCATCAATAATATACAGCATATGGACAGTAAAAGAAAACACCATCAGTCACACATAAAGTACACACAGAGACAAATTTTCACGAGGAAACCAATAAAGTGAGAAAACCTCTTCTTCTTCGAATGATAGGTAGTATTTTTAGTTCTGTACATCATTTACAGTTGAGAACCAACTCAATGTGAGGCTGCTACCTCTGTTTTACAAACTGCAACTTGTTTGAGAGAACCAACTCTCTGGTTTCTCTAGCACCCACTAGAAGGAAGCATCAACTCCCTGAATATTCCAGCACCAATTGGATGGAAGCACCATCTTCCTGAATGTTCCAGCACCAACTGGATGGAAGCACCAACTTTCAATTACACAGGCTCCAACCTGCATAACCGAGAACACTAGTTCTCCCTTGCACCTCCCTGCCACCCTGGTTTCTCTGGCTGCAACTAGATGGAAGCTACAACTTCCTGTGTTCAAGCTCCCACTTGAACCTCTGAGGACAACAGTCCTCCCGAGCACCTCCCTACCTCCCTTAATATAAATGGATAAATAAACATTCAACTTTATGGATAGATGAGGTCTTACCAATCTTTGTTTGTTCTATAAATATGGTCTTCTGCGCACTGTTCTGTAGCTCTACTCTTCCTCTGTCTTTTCAGCAGATATGCTCTGCATCAACTCGTGATGTCATTCTTCTCTTCTTCAACTCTCTGTTAGTATACTCTACATTTCATCTCACCCTTCACATATACTCAATCTCCTCCTACGCATCCTCTTCGTCTCTATTCTTACAGTTTCATTCTTTTTCACTTACAGAACAACGAGCATGACACAGTAAATTTCATCTTCTTTTATACACATGAACACGACGGTTCAACTTCCCAACTCCTTAGGCAAAAATATCGACAATTGTCTAAGCAACTGAAACGATAACTGTTTCACACTCAAGAATCCGTTTTTTTTTAGCAGAATCATAATTGATGAGTTACCTGTGTGTGAAGAAACAGTAACCCTTAGATCTCATTCGAGTCTTCTCCGCACCATAGGATGACTTTTATAAATCTTTCCTTTAATTCGAATTTCAAAATTTCGGTATTCCTTTGCCCAAGCTTTATAAATCTTTCCTTTAATTCGAATTTCAGCATTTCGACATTCCTTTGCCCAAGCTTCTCGACACTTTCACATCGCGATCTCCTAAACTCCGAGTTAGATCTTATCTGGGCTGACCCATTCTTTTTCCGTGACCAAGGGCTGTGACCAGGGCTTTAGGCGAAAGGCACTTTCACGATTTCGCCTATCACTATTTCGTAAATGTTGCATAGTTTCTTCTACTTCTCCATATCGCGATTCACAAAACTCCAATAAGGAGTTAGATCAATGGTTCAGATCATTTCTTGATATGACGGTTCAGATTCAATCGCGATTTCTCATACCGTGAAATCGGCATTATGTTCCTTACCTTTCAAAGTCCTGATTCGTGAAACTCCAATAAGGAGTTAGATCAACGGTCTAGATCATTTCTTTATTCAGCGGCTGTGATTAAATCGTGAAATCGCATATCGCGAAATCAACATTGTGTTCTTTGCCTCTCTATGTTGCGATTTGTGAAACTTCGATGTGGAGTTTGTTCAATGGTCCAGATCTAATATTGACTTGACGGCTGCGATTGAATCGCTATATCGCATATTGCGATTTCAACATTCTTGTTGTCAAGTTTTTGTCACTCCATGTCGCAATTAGCGAAACTATGATAGGGACTGGAATCAATGGTCCATATCAAAGATTGATCTGACGGCTCAGATTACATCATGATTTCGCAAATCGCGATTACGCTCGTTTCTCCTTGCTCTATAAAGACCGTGTAGGTTCCCTCGATCCAATGGTGGTCGAACCCTGCACTCGGATCTGACGGCTGAGACCTGTCTCCCTCTTCAACGATCAATGATTCTTCTTCTCAAACTTTTACTCATTCATTGCCTTTGATCATTCGCTGCCTTCGATCATTCACTTCTCTATACTTGTCTTATGTTTGCCTGTCAATTACAAACTTATTGTTCTCAAGTCATCTTCACTGTTGCCATCAATGACAAGCATTTGCTATCTGTTAACTGTCTATTAAATATTTTCCAACACCAATCAATCATATCCAACAATCAAAGACAAAATGGAGAAAGTAAAGAAGTGGGAAAAGGGCCAAAACAAGATCTAGGAAAGGAAACAAAAATTAGAGCTCCTCCCTAGTGGAGTCACCAATTTTTGTTAAAGTTGAATCCTATTGCAGACAAGTGGATTCCTGAAAGCAAGGCCATGTTTCCAAAAGGCTTGGGAAGACAATAAGAAATTCAAGATGGATCAGAGGAAGAAGGGAGCTAAGACACCATTCTTCAGAAATAATCCACAAGGAAAGAAAACACCTAAAGAACCCAGAATGATTGACACAAGGATTGGAGGGCCAAGAAATCCACCTATGTAATGTTGGGGTTGTAATGGAGACCATAGGTTTAGAGATTGTCCTCACAGGGGTGAAAAAGGTAGGGTTGTTCACAATGTACAAAAAGTTTAAATAGTGGAGGACATGGGTAGATATGTGCCAAGGATTTATGCAGCCCTGGACAACAAGAAAGCAGAGTATCAATCCCACGTGATTGAAGTGGAAGGTATGATCAACAACCAAACCATTGCTATTTTAATTGATTCAAGAGCTAGTCATTGTTATATAGACCCTAAGATGGTGGAAAGTTTTCAATTTACAAGAAGAAAACATTTGAAATTCTAGTTGGTGCAATTGGCTATAGGAGCCAAAAGAAAATTTAATCAGATGGTTAATTCATGCCTCATATACATGAATGGAATGAACACCAAGGCATATTTAAAAATCTTTCCTTTAGGTTCCTATGACTATCGAATTGGGATGGATTGGTTGGACCAACATCACACTCTCTTAGACTGTCATAACAAAGCATCTACTTTCTTGGATGAGGAAGGGAAACTAAGGAAGGTACAGGGAATTCCGAAGGTAGTAACCATTGGAGATATTTCAGCATTGCAGCTGAAGAAATGTTACATAAAATGATGCCAAATAATTGCAGCTCATTTGGTCGAGACACCTAGAGATAAGGTGCCAAATTTGGAAGATTATGCAGCCTTGGAATATTTTGAAGATGTTTTCAAGGAGGTACCCGGACTACCCCCAAGGAGATACATTGATTTATCTATAAATTTGATGTTTGGAGCAGTGCCAGTATCAAAGACTCCTTACAGAATGAGTACACCAGAATTGAAGGAGTTGCAAATGCAGCTTGAAGAACTTTTGAAAAAAGAGTATATATGCCCAAGCGTATCACCTTGGGGTGCCCCAATCTTGTTTGTGAGAAAGAAATATGGAACACTAAGGTTGTGCATTGACTTCAGACAGTTGAATAAAGTGACTGTTAAGAACAAGTATCCTCTTCCAAGGATTGATGACCTCTTTGATAAATTGAAGGATGCAAAGATATTTTCAAAGATAGATCTCAGATCAGGATACCATTAGGTAAGGATTAAAGAATAAGATATCAGCAAGACCGCCTTCAGGACAAGGTATGGTCATTATGATTTCACAGTGGTGACATTTGGGTTGTCAAATGCACTAGTTGTTTTCATGTGCTTAATGAATGGTGTTTTCTGAGAGTATTTGGACAAGTTTGTCATTATATTATTGGATGACATTCTTATATATTCCAGGTCAGAGGAAGAGCATGAACATGATTTGAGGATGGTGTTGCAAGTATTAAGGGAACATCAATTATATGCCAAATTGAGCATATCATTTCAAAGGATGGGATAGAAGTGGATCCTGAGAAGATAGAGGCCATTAGAGAATGGTCAATGCCGAAGAATGTGATAGAGGTGAGATCATTCATGGGTCTTGTGGGCTACTACAGAATATTTATTGAAGGATTCTCAAAGATTGCACACCCAATCACTTCTTTGCAAAAAAAGGGAGTGAAGTTTTAGTGGACATTGGATTGCAACAAGAGTTTCCAACACTTGAAACAATTATTGACAAGTGCTCCAATTTTAAGGATAGCGGACCCAAATGAAGAATTCATTGTATGCACCAATGCATGTAACGAAGGACTTGGTGGAGTCCTCAGTCAAAATGGGTTTTTCATATGTTATGAATCAAGGAAGTTGAAGGATCATGAAAGAAACTATGCCACTCATGATTTGGAGTTGAAAACCATAGTGCATGCCTTGAGGAAATGGAGACACTACCTCATGGGAAAGAGGTTTGAGCTAAGAACAGACCACAATGGTATGAAATATTTATTTGATCGGCCAAATATAAATTCTAGGCAAAGCAGATGGTTAGAATTTCTAAGAGAATACAAATTTGATATAAAGCATATCAAGGGGAAAGAGAATAAAGTGGCTAATGCACTCAGCAGGAAGGTGCATGAATTACATGCTACAACCATTAGTATGTATCAGACTGATATTAAAATAAAAATTCTGGAGGCTACAAATGCATATCTGCAATACAGAGAATTGGTAGCTCTGCTACAATAGGGTAAGATACTATAGAAGGTGGATAATTATAAGTTGGGAATAGATGGAATATTGTTGTGTAATAACAGAATTTTTGTTCCAAATGTCTAGGACTTGAAACGTATGATTTGCATGCAATGCATAATGTTACTTATGAAGGGCACCCTGGATATCAAAAAATTGTGGCAACGATCAAGAGCCATTACGTTCGGCCAGGTATGAAGAGAGAGATCGTTGAGTACATCGCTAGATGTATGGAATGCCAGAAATTTAAAGCTGAGAATATGCACCCAGCAAGGTTGCTGCAAAATTTAACCATTCTTGAATGGAGGTGGGAAGTGGTGACAATGGATTTTATTATGGGATTGCCTAGGACGGGCAAGCTGCATGATTTGATCATGGTTGTGGTGGACAAGCTTACGAAAGAAGCCCATTCTATTCCACTAAAAACTACGCACAAGGCAACAGATGTTGCTGACATTTTTATGAAGGAAGTGGCATGATTGTACGAGATTCCTAAAACAATTGTGTCCGACAGAGACCCGAACTTCACCTCAAATTTCTAGAAAGGATTGTTCAAAGAATTTAGAACGAATATAAACTTTAGTACAACTTATCATCCCGAGACTAATGGAATGACAGAGAGGGTGAACAGAGTGATAGAAGATATACTGAGAATGTATGTGATGGACAAACCATCAAAATGGGAAGACCACCTACACTTGGTAAAATTCACTTACAACAATGGGTATCAGGAATCATTGAAGATGAGCCCATTTCAAGCACTTTATGGCAGAAAGTGAAATTCTCCAGTGAGTTGGGATAATCCAGTTGATAGGATAGTAGTTGGGCCAGAGTTGCTCAAGAAGATGGAGGACCAAATGATAAAAATTAAGAAGAATTTAAAAGATGCCCAAGACAGACAAAAACGTGATGCCAATAAGAACATAACCCACATAGAATTCAAAGTGGGTGATCATGTTTTCCTGAAAGTAAAATCTAACAGGAGTTCCCTGAAGCTGGCTAGTTGCACCAAGTTGGCAGCCAGATTTTGTGGGCCATTTGAAATCCTATAGAGGATTGGTCCAGTTGCTTATATGATTTCATTGCCTTCATCTATGTTTGTTCATAATGTCTTCCATGTATCATTGATAAATAAATATATACTTGATGCTAATCATATTATTGATTGGAATGTGATTCAGGTCAAACAAGAAGGTGCTTTTGAAGTGCATCTGGTGCGCATTTTGGACTGGAAAGTCAAACAACTCTAGAACCAAGCCATAGGGCTTGTAAAGGTTCAATGGACCTGGTACGGTCATGAGGATGATACTTGGGAACATGAGGATGCAGTGCAGACAGAATACCCGCATGTTTTTGAATATTTTTGAAAACTCTGTTGTATATGGGTGTATGATGCACTGAGGACAGTGCATAAATAAGGGGAGGGGATTGTAATATCCCTCAACTGACCATAATTGTAAATGTAATATAAGTTTACTTAAGTTGGTGAACTGTTTTGACATCATTTGGTAATGCATGTCATGTGGTATAGTGCGCGCATGAAATGCGCAGTAAAATTATGTAGGATGCACATTCCCGGATACCGCATGTAGTATGGAGGACAACGAGCCTCGTGTATATGATATGTGTTATAGGCTGGTGAGCCAGTTATTATAAGTTGGGATGATTGTGTTTTGGTATTAGGCCGAAATGCCTAGATGTCAAAGGCCAATGCACCTACTTTGTACATGACTCATGATTAATATAAAATACATAGTTGCACACAAACCGACCACAATAAAAGAGACGGGGGACTGAACTTCACCAGTTAGGGAAAGGGGGGGGGAGTCAAGGGAATATTATATTAATATTTCCTAAAGTATAAAGTATGGATAATTGTTTTGTCCTAAGTTCTAAAGTTGGGGACTGTTGTTGGGAAATAATACCCTACGGACTAACAAGCTAGGGTTGAACTTGTATGCAGATCATGACCTTAAAGAAATCACTTTTAACCTATCACCCCAATACTCAAAACCCCTTTTTCACATACAAGCATGGGAAAGACCTACTAACCTTTTTTTATCGATGTTTGGTGTAGATCCTTCATTGCACTTTATCTTCTTGCTTGCGCTACACCTTTTAAAGACAATCCTGCAATCGAGACAAAACACTAAGCATGCATGCTATTTTTCTACTTGAGAGTTAGAGATTAAGCATAAATCAAATAAAATATATATAAATCGTGCATTGGGATGGGAAAAGTATTCTTTTATTAATCTCAAGATGAATCAACTTACAATAATGATAGAGACCGGCCACCGTTCCTTGATCCTGATCTTGGGCTCCTCCTCTTCTTTGTCCTCCAACTGCTTTTCTTGAATTCTCCTTAAGCTTGAGGAAAGGCTAAAGGGTTCGTACAAATGGATTTGGAAATTGGGCAGAGTTTCTTTGCTATCTTTTTCCTCTTCCAAATAGTACCCCTACCCCCTTTTTTATAGGCTAGAAGGAGCTAGGGTTTTGGACGAACTCTCGGCCATGCATGGCCAGGAGTTCCAGTTAACTGACCCATATCTTTTTGTCGTGTCATCAACTTTCCTGTTTTTGTTCTTTGTTAGGTAAACGCGGGATGTAGTAGGCCTACCAGTGTTCCAACGCATGTAGTAGAAGGCCTGCCAGCGTTCCAATGCGTGCAGTAGTGAGTTAGGGCACGTTTGGCTTTACTCAACAGGATTTTCAAAGAGGTTCCTCAGCATGGCTTTGGAAAGGAAGGGATATGAGTTGGCCTAATCACAGGTAAGCATGTGTGGTACAGTTTAGGGTTATAACAGATGCCCTCTAATGTGTGAGGTCAGAAGAGCATCTGATGGCCGAAATACATTACCAATCTTTACCAATCTGTATTGATATGTTGAATGAGTGAGCCCAGGAATCAGGAATCAGGAGGTGCCATCTGCAAAAAATATCAAATGTCTCACCGAGGCGGGCATACCCATGCTTAGGATAAACTAGAATCATGGCTACCAATCAAATACACTGTAGATCCATGTCAAACAACTATGAAGAGTAGCCGCGAATAATACACAACGGATATACATCTCAAAATTAGAAAGATATACATATAAAGTATCCATCTCCCAGAAGCTGATTTGGCCTGATGGTTGTACTTCAGAGCTCAAGCAACAACTTCAAAATCTTCTAAAACTCGGGTAGGATTGTAATATGAGTGTACGACTGCGCTACCTAGAGGTCTTCGACGGCTCGTCGGTTATGGACTTGATAATCTTGATGATCAGACTGAAGGCTTCAGTGATTTCGAACAAAGACTTGATTGGACGTTCAGGATGGCTGGGTATGCAGACAAGAGACATATTGCAGAGGGGCCAACTCAGGCTTAGTGACAAACTTCCCTTGGACAATATCACGACAAGTTATAAGACTCAGGCAGCATATCTGTTAATCATAAGTCTACGAAGCAGGAGGCAACGCAAACTCTCCATATGTTTGGAAGAGTAACCAAACGGTGGAGGACACAACTCAATATAGCGAGAAAAACTTCCTAAGGTTGTACTACATCCCAAAGTCTGATGAATCAAATGGACAAATGTACTTTATCCAAGGGCGACTCATTATGCTGCCAATAAAGAAAATACTTTTCCCATCCTCTTTTTGGGGTATATTTGATGTTTTTTTGTTCTTTTTGATGATTTTGAAAAAGAATAAAGGAATATTACGTTACAATGGAGGAACGAGTACAACAAACATACAAGTTCAAGGCACAAGGACAAGACTAATGTTCTAGGGAAATTATACTGGGAAAAAATCCTCCAATGGCCAAAGGTGTTAAAACGTAGACGCAAACTGTTACTAAACTAATGGGTAAGGTATGCAAATGCGGTTGATAGAACACACAATGGTAACATCCTTCAATGAAAGTTTAACGAGCCCAGAGAAGGTAAGCTCAATGGTTTTTCATATTTAGAGAGTCTGAAAAATCATAAAAGGAAACTCCATTGGGGTACCTTTTTCGACAATAGTCTAGTTGGTTCAAAAAATGGATAAACTATCACCGACGAGACGTCAATTCAAAACCATTTTAACGAGTGTGAAAAGGACAAGATCACTCGGCTATTTTTTCACTTTTAAGGAGTTTGAAAAAAGCTTAACTATGGACTCCGTCAGGAATGTTCTTCTGGACCATTTTAACTAGTGTGAAAGAATAAGGTCACTCGACGATCTTTTCAATTTTAGGGAGTCTGAAAAGAGCTTAACTATGGACTCAGGGGGGGTTTCTTTTTCGTAAATTTAGTTCCTCAGGCCCGAAAAAGGAATAAAATTATACGTGAGGATACTCTTCTAAAGAATTGGAATTCGATAGACTATTCATTTGTTCGTATAGTTGATCGTATGGACCGAAAAAGGGGTAAACTACCGCCTGAAAGACGTGACTTCAAATTTCAGTTTAACGAGCGTGAAAGGTCACAAGATCGCTCGGCAATATTTTCATGTTTAGAGGGTCTGAAAAGGGCTTAAAAGGAGACCCTTTATGTTTTGGGAGTCCGGAGGGTAAGATAAAGAGTGAAAAGAGACCCATGCGAATGAGGCTCAAAATCATATTCAGGAAAGACTATACGGACTCCCGAGCCTACAGTGTTGTTAGAAACGACATGGACACCATAATGCAACCAGGAACTACCTAGGGCATCCATGTTTTGGTAAGCTCTACCACCAAGTTGCGACACTTCTAGAGAAGATATCACGGTTCTGTGTCACAGCCGGATGGGATCGATCCTATATCATAAGAACAAAAGGCAACAAGATGTAGTAGTTGGGATGAAATCCTACCCTATATGCTCAAGTTGAATTTTGAAAACAAATTTTTTTATGGACCGTCAATATATATTTTTTTATTTTTTGAAACTCAATGAAAATTGTCCCAATACCTGATCAAATCCCTCCCATATAACTCCTGGACCACTCAAAATGGTTTTTGGTATAAAGAAACCGATAAAAGGGCCCAAAAAAGTGACAAAAAGAGGCCAAAAAGTCTATAAATAGAAGCTAGCAGTTCATTATCACCATTGCTGATTTGGAAATTGACTCTGGAGCCAAAAGACCCCCTTTGCCAAAGATCGTGATTCTGGGAGCTACAGTGGATGAAACGGACTTCTGCTTGGACCAAGTAAGTACAAACTCCCTTATATTTCACTTCAATACTTCATTTATTGCATTTAAGTGTGTTTTGGGGGGGGCATCGACCTCAAAGAGGTCGGCCCTAGGAATATGCGGGTTGTCTAGGGACAGCCCATGGGTACCCGCAACTGTCGCATCTACAGGCCGCGGGTACCCCCCGCGCGGTGAAAAAATGACTCAAACAAGTACTGAAGCCCTCCCTTTTTTTTGTTGTGTTGGCAGGATGTATGTTCAGTGGAGGGAGAGGGAGCACGAGGCCGCTAATGAGTTAGTGGTCGCAGATCCGAATGTTATGGCCATACTGACGCAGTGTGGTTTAGTGAAATTATTTTTTTGTTTGTTTATGCGCGTGGAACCAAGGCTACTGAATGCCCTAGTTGACTATTGGAACCCAGATGCAGAGGCTTTCATGATAGAGGGGCAATCCTTGGTGCCCACCATCGAGGATATTTATTTCTTGACTGGCCTCTCGAGGAGAGGGGAACCAGTCAACTTCCAGACTTTTCCTGCGGGGCCTAGAAAAGTATCGGAGCTGATCGAGGAGTATTGTGAGGCTGGGACCGATCAGAGATCTTCCTCATTACCCATTAGTAGGATTACCAGCCTCGCTCTTCAGACTATTTTATCGCTCATTGGGTGGATTACCGACTCCACAGCCATGCATCAGGCTTCGCGCGCACAGATGAACTATGCAATCCAGTGCATGAATGTACAAATTTTTGACTGGAGTACCACACTACTAGCAATCATGATAGGACAGTTGACAACTTGCAAATAACGGACACACATGAACTTCAGGTTTGGGACCATCTTGTGTTCATTTTTCTTTGAGAGAGTTCCATGTTTTAGTCCTAGGCTAACAATACAAGGACATCTGGCTACGTTCCCAACAATATGCAGATGGGCAGCGTTGCTACCAGGACAGAGTGGAGAAAGGACCACAGAGGCCTTCAATGAAGACTTTTTTTCTTTCCTGTCATGACAGATCCCGGCTATTGAGGACTACCCATATGCGGGGATTGACTTCTCCAGAGATCCAGCGATATCAGTGCCTCCTGGTGAGGAGCGAGGGGAGATGGGTAAGTCTCCACCTATAGTTTTTTTGTTTTCATATGTAATTTTTTATGTCTTTTTCGATATATATATCATGTTTTTATATAGCATAGTTTTTTGATGGGTGAACATTCATTGCATGCAGATATGGGACCTGTGCGACTTGCTGACTATGCACGGAACAGGTGTTGCCCATGGCTAGAAGCCACAGCTACCGCCGCTGGAGGAGCAGTAGTAGCCGGGAACCTCCCAGTAAGAGAGGCCGAGAGAGTCCCGAGGTAGATTGAGCAGAACTTTACTGCGCTCACTCGCACAGTTCCCATGGTAGAGATAGAGGAACTACTGCCCTCCATGCAGCCTCATGTCGTGGGGGTACCTCGAACATGGGTCCGATTGTTTAGGCATTTAGCCCAGGATGTACATGATTATAACAGGGCCCATACGCCCTGAACAGACTTTAGACTTTTATGTGCCACGAGCACTGATATGTATATATTTTTTGAGGGAATAAGCCCCAGTGACTCGTTATTGTTCCCACTTTTTGAGGCGCTTGCGCCCATCTATGTACTCTGAAGATTTTATGATGTTTATATACGGTTTTTATTTCTTTTTTGTGTCTTATGGATTATGTATGCAACAATGTATTTACATGTGTATGATCATGATGCCAATCTAAAATGTGATTAGCTAGAGTATATTTGATTTGATTTAGACTCCTAGGAACATGAAAATATGTAATATAATCAAAGTGGCGTTCCAAGAGACGTACCCTAAGGAATCGTCAGTGTAAAGTTGGGTCGTGAACCCGGTATATTCTGTTTAGCTGCGACATAACCGGTTGAGCATCTATATAGACCCAGAGACAAGAGATACCCAATGATAAAGTGTCACGAAGCAACTCAATAACTGCACTATACTCAGCAACATTGTTTGTGGTGTCACCTAAGCATATACCCCCGGAGGATAACAACTGACCTTGTGGTGTAAAGATCACCCAAGCTGCGTAGGCAAGCCTTCGCGTGTGTCGAATAGCACCATCCACATACCCAATGAACACCTCGGATTCACTTGACATCTGCCAGATTGACGAAAGATAACATCAATGACACGTCCATAACACGTTTTTTTAAAAGAAATTGTAAAAAAGTAAAAGTACAAAGAATTTACATATGTTACAAAAACTTACCCATAGTGACCGTTCTATGAGTAATACTTCTTGAGGTAGAGCCCATTTCTGGGCTCCACCAAAGCATTCCCTTCAAAATCGACCAAACGATAAGGACCCTTTTTTAAAACCTCCTTAATAATGAAGGGTGCAAACCACATGGGTTTAAACTTTCCTGCCCCCAGGGGGTCCTTATCTTGGTCATAAACCAGGACAAGGTCACCCTAAAAAAAAACCTGAGGACGAACGGACCTATCATATTGACACTTGACCTTATGTTTATGAGCCTCGTTGTCCAGGGCTGCATCGCGACACTGTTCATCAAGTTTCTCAAGGTGTACTAACCGTTCTTCAAGCAGAAAAGTGTCTGGCAATAACTGTACTACCAATTTCAGAGATGCAATTTGACATTCGATGGGCAAGACTGCCTCTAGCCCATAAACGAGCTGGAAAGGTGAGAAACTGGTTGTCGTCTTTACTGAGGTATGGTAAGCCCATAATGCCGAGTATAACATCAAATGCCACTTTGACTTGACTGAGTTGATAGTTCGTTGTAGAATCATCTTCAGAGTTTTGTTAACAGCTTCCACCTACCCATTGGCTTGGGGATAGTAAGGTGAGGAATGTTCTTGCCGTAACCCAAGCTTTGATGTTAACTCAAACATCATTTGGTTCTGAAAGTGACTGCCATGGTCAGTGAAAATCTCTCTCGGGATGTCGAACCGTGCTATAATTTGGTTAAATAAGAAGAGAGTTGCAGTCTCTCCATCATCTTTAAATGTTGGCATAGCTTCGACCCACTTAGTGAAGTAGTCGACAACTACGATGATATAGCGGTGCCCCCTTGCGGATGGGGGGTTGCATTTAGTGTAATCAATCCCCCATTTAGTGAAGGGACCAACTGTGATAACAGGAAACATGGGAGCTAGATGTGCTCTCATCTTCCGTGAGAAGATTTGGCATGGATGGCACTTCTTGACCGACTCGATACAATCTTTCATAAGTGTGGGCTAGAAGTAACCTGCTCGTAAAAACTTTGGATTTGTTGCCAACCCGGACAAGTGGCCGCCACAGGCTCCTGCATGACAATCGTTAAGCACTATGACAGCCTCCTCATGAGTGAGACATCGATGCAAGATGCAGTCTACCCCTCTCCGATACAACGTATCATTGAGTATGAGATAGTTCTTGGCCTGATGGTGTATCCGCCGACGCTCATCACGAGAAGCAGAGGTGGGGCACTTCAATGTCTGGAGATATATCAGTATATCTTCGTACCAGGGGTCTGTAGATTCAATCAAGAACATATCTCCCCGGATAGGTGATTCCTCAGGCACAACATCACCTGAATCAACCAGAAGCTCCGAGATAAGTTCTGCGAAGACCAGTGAATTTTTGGACTTGGATGAAATGAAGTCTAAGTCAAATTCTTGGAGGATTACCATCCATCTGCTGATTTTCCCCCCGATAACTTGTCGTGTCAACATGTACTGGAATGGATTCACGATGACAATGAAACATAACATAGTGACGAAACCATTGGACAACATGAACTGCTGCCAATGCAAGTTTTTCGAGATGGGAATAATTATGTTTCGGTCCTACGAGGCCTCGGCTCAGGTAGTAGATCACGTATTCAGAAAACGAATCATCCTCCTACACTAAAACCATGCCTATGGTTGACTCTGCAGTAGCTAGATATAATAAGAAGTCTTTATTATAGTTCGGTGGCTGTAGCAGAGGTGCGGTAGTGAGGGCATGTTTTAATGCGTCGAAAGAGAATTGAGCTGCTTCGTCCTAGAAAAAGGGAACATCTTTCTTCAGTAAACGCATAAATCCCTTGGTGATTTTGGTATAGTTGGCGATGAAGCATCGTAAGAATTTCGCCTTACCTTGAAGGCTTTAAAGTTGTAAGATTGTGCATGGGGGGGGAAACTGGATTATTTCCTCCACCTTAAGAGGATCGACCATGATCCCTGTGGTTGAAACAATGAAATCTAACAAACGTCCTGACGTGACGCAAAAGCTGCACTTGTTTTGATTCAAGCGATTTCTGAAGTAGCGACAGCGTTCGAAGATTAGTCGGAGGTGCATGGGATGATCCTTGTGCTTGTGAGAGCATGATGCTAAATCATCTATATAGGCCTCGAATATATGTTTGAGGTTGTGAAACGCAAAAGACATGGCCCGCTGGAAAGTGGCTCCAGTATTCTTGAGACAAAAAGGTATCTTACGATAGGCGAACGTACCCCACGGACAAATGAATGTCATTTTATGTTGGTCTTGAGGTTTGATTTGGATTTGGTTATAGCCTGAAAAACCATCCATGAATGAAAAGGCCTCACAACCGACACATTCATCGATGATCTGGTCAATGAATGGGGTTGGATAATTATCTTTTGGACATGCCTTGTTCAAATCACGGAAATCAGTACATACATGAATCGTGCCTTTTTTTTTATCAACCAGCACGGGGTTTGACACCCATTGATTCAGATGGATAGGGTAAATGAACCTTGCCTTGAGAAATTTCTCAACCTCCGTCTTAATGGCTGCTACTTTCCTAGGATTAACTGGATGAAGTTTTTGTCAAATAGGCTTAGCATCAGGATACGTTGTGATTTCATGTTCAACTATTTTTAGATCAATGCCTGGCATTTCCTCATAAGACCAGGCAAAAACATCGTGGAATTCTTTAAAAAGATCTGTGTAAATCTAAATCTCTCTGGGGGAGCAATCCGCTCCGACGAAGACATTCTCCACGACGCTAGGGTTTCGGGAGACATTGATAGGTATAGTTTCAGCGATAGTCGCCATATTGCCCTCAACATAAATTTCCTATGTAGCTAAGAGGTTAATGGGACATGGCTGATATCCCATCATGGTGATAGTGAATTCTCCAGCCTCGATTCGGCTTAACTCTGGGAGGAAATATGATCTGTGATGAAGATCTTCCCAAGGTTTGTCTGGACTAGTCATTGCTTCGATTACAGCTTCCTCAGAAGGCAAGACTAAGTCTAACGTATCAGTGGTAGCGAGAGAACCCTGAGCGTAGATAGGATCTAGAAGTGGATCCAACTCTTGTGCGAGAGTCGGATCAGAAGTAGCTGAAGCTTGATGGACTAAAGAGTATGCTACTTCAGTGGCCGACAAGGGTGTGGGAATGCCAGAGTGCCCTGTCTCATCCATCGTGGCTGATGGGGAAGGAAGAATCCACGGATCCTCCAAGTAAGTCGTGCGGAACGATGAAACGTGAAAAATCTTAGCCTTGTGGTGAGTCAATATAAACTTGACATCGCCATGAGGAGGTGGGTAATCAAAAGTACCCATCAAGGATGGGCACAAACCAACTCCTACGTTAACGACACCGGCTTAAGGATTATCTATCATGGGAACTGTGGATGCCCCTAAAGATGGTTCAGGTCGAGAGAAAGACAATTGATCAATGGTCACTATCCGACCCTCATGTGGAAACAACAAGACTCGGAAAAATGTAGCAACCACAGATTGCATCGTATAAGTCCAACTATGACCTAACAAAAGATTGTAGTCGAGGGGGGCATTGACTACCTCTACCTCGACACACACAATATTCCCTCCTAACTGCACAGGGAAAGAAGGAATGATGCCATGTGGTTGGAAAGAATGACCATCGAACGCAGTGAGGAGAGTAGGTGATGGAGACAACTCGGGCTGACCAATGGCTTTCCAGCATGCTAACGACATAACGCATGTCGAGGCGCCCTCATCGACCACCGTGCGAAAGATATTTCATGTAAAAGTTTTCGTGGGATGAGCCACTACTATCTGAAATGCAACGTGGTAAGGCAGATGAGGTTTCAAGTCAGTCGTATCTAGCATGATGGTACCCAGGTTACAAGTCTCAGCAGAGCCTAAAGCAGTCAACAAGGCTTTCCTCTGAGCATGGCAACTTTGGAGGACCTCCAAAGAAGACATAGCACAAGGGGTTTGGGATAAATCTTCCACCACAGAGTAATTTTGGGTGGCCCTTGCATTGAGATTGTGAGAAGCTTTCTTAAATTCACCCTTTGGAATGCGTGTCATTGTTTCACCCAACGTATTCTCAATTTGTAGAGGAAGAAATGGGAGTTCAGCTTCTTTTCCCTTCTCAGAGGTGCTTGGTTTACTATAGTCGTGTGCTCTAGTCCTTATTAAGGCATCACCCCTAACCATATATACGTTTTCAGAAGAGGAATTATTTGGAGGAGGGCAGTTTTCTTGGCTGCCCCCTTTGGCACTTGTAGAGGCTTGAGTTAAATTTTTCCCATGGTGAAAGGGATTAGTCAACACGGCTTGATGTTGCTGTGTGACAAACTTTTGGGCCTCTACATGTCGAGGACATAGATGGGTCGGGTGGTCTTCCATAGACAAGTTGCACAGATACCTTTCCTTTCATTTTTTTGTGGTGCCCTCACTAGTATTATCAGTGGGTTTTTTATCCCCCTTACCCTTCTTGCGTTGTTTTTTCTTTCCCTCAGGCTGTTGGGTGGCCTTTCGGTTAGTTATCTGTACGTAGTGTACTTCCAATGTTTGGGTAGGAAGAGAAGCCAAAGCAGTAGTCTGACTGGCCGTTGAGTGTTGTATAGATAACTGTTGCAATTGTTTAGTCAATTGCTCAGCGGGCTTAGTTTGTGTGGAACCAACAATACCATCGATATGTGGTCCATATCTCTATCTAGTTTTGTCCAGTATCCATCGTGGTGCATCCGACATGATGTTGTATAACAAACCAGACTGAGAATAGATAAGCTCAAACTGTTGAGCCCTCATGATGGCATCTTCTTCGGAGAAAACCCCAGAAGTTGCGATGTCTTTGGATAATTGCGGTACTAAAGACTTAAGGAACCACTCAAGCAGGAATGCTAGTGGAATTGGTACTTTGATTAGACTCTTTCGACGTCTCCACTCTTGGATATGATCAGAGATATGGTCTTCTTTCGTCTGTTCAAAATTGGCAAGCAGTTTTGTGCCTGCGTCGTATCTCACAGGTAACTGGAAATGGTTAAGGAAAGCCATAGCCAGTTCGCCAAAAGAAGAATATCATGAACAATCAAGATCGATGTACCATTTCGCAGGACTCCCGATAAGAGTGCGTTGAAACAATCACAATTGGACAGAGTCATCTTTCAGTGAGTTAGATGAACACCAGAGGTGTAAAGTAGTCACGTGATCACCTGGATCTTCGTTAGGATTTGCCTCGAACTTTGGAATGTCTGAAGGCAACTTTGTTGGCATAGGAGGCCAACATGGATCATGACAAATAGGATCATTTAACAACCGTGTCAAATCTGGCAAGTGTAACGTCGCCAGGAATGGTAGTTTGGGTTGTTGCTGATAGCCTGGAAAAAAGGGTCCTGGGGTTTGACTGGCACCAGGTTGCCAGGAAAAGTTTGGTTGCTGGCCCGGATTCTGGTAGAAACCATGGCCCTGACCAGCGTAAGGATTTTGCATCTGTGGAGACATCATTGGTTGATTCCCCATAAAGGACATAGGATGTTAGGCATTCATCGTGTTTGATGGACTTTGGGAAGGATTACCCCATGTCGGTCCTGATGGGAGAGGCATAGAAGTCTGTCTAGGGTTCCATTGACTGTGGAAAGAATTAACCCAGAATGGAATTCTAGAGGAAGGAATGGATCCTTGTCCTGAGTTCCAAGGTCCTGGTATATGCGCCCCCGACACAGGACTAGTACCCTGCGTCGGAGTAGACTTTCCAAAGATGGGAGTTCCCCCAGATGGGAAAGAAGTGGATGCGAAAGTGTTGTTACCAAATGTCCTGTTCCAAACAAATGGTGATGAACCTATCGACAGAGTTTGCACAGGTGTTCCTTGACTCCCGACTCCAAATGAACTCGTGTGTGCAGGCTGCTCGGTGGACTGTTGATGCAATCCACCAAGTGAAGGGGACGAAGGAGAGATATGACCTCCAGTTTAAGGAAAATCATTGAAAGGGACATGAATGCCCCCAAGTTGAACTTGTAGAGGAGTGTTAGAGCTCCCTGCCCCCAGAACCAAAGTCTGTAAAGTGGAGGAAGTGAGTGTAGGACTTGTACTTGAACTGGGCATACCGTATGAAAATGGAGGGCCTGTCGTACTAGGTTTGAAGGGAGGTGTGGCCGCCATGATAGATGGGGTTGGTCCACTGTGCGACGTAGTTGCGACCGAGACCATGGTGGTCCAGACCGTCAACAAGGGAAAGTTAGGAGAAGCTTCTCCTGTGGTAGCAACGGTGATGGGAATGGAATAATTCCCCGAGGAAGTAACAGTGTTTGTTGCCATAGCTGTGTGAGGCACTGACAGGCATTCGTAAAATTGAATTGGCACAATCACTTGCAGCCAAGTATCAGTGGTTGGGGTTTCAACCAAACCAAGACTAGCGGTTGATTCCTAAGGTAGTTGTTTGGGGTTAATGGTTTGTAACCCGGTTGCTTCGAAAGACCCTTGTTGGTCTAGCTTCTTCCTCAATGGTGGTGGGGGTGGCTCCAGTATAACCGTTGACATGCCCAGAAGCCTCCGTGACCGGCGGAGCTCTGAATCCTCCACTGTGTGAGAATATTCATGACACGCTAAGGTATTCAACATGATCAAACCGTAACACACACTAAAAGAAATCCCCTATAAGATAATACAAGCAAACACTAACTATTTTGAAGAACGGTTACAACAACCAACACTAGAGAAACTTACCGGTGCAAGTGCAACTCCAAAACGGAAGCACCCTCTGGGTATACTCTGCAAGGCATGGCCCGATGTCTGTCCTAGGTACCGCGGTATACCCTCGCAGTCACCTGTGTATGTCCCTAGAAAATATTGGCAACTAGTTTGACAACACGCGAACAGTCACCAGGCGGGTACAGTCGATAGTCGGGTAGACCACAATGAGTAGGGTATCAAGCCCGAAACCTATCAAGGGTATCGAGAGAAAATGGTGTAGAAGACAACTGAGGACCTTGAATGGATTTGAGACCCACGAAGCCCCATGGAAAATTCGAACGACGGAATCCCTTAACAAATCCTAGATATGTGTTCTCCACTACCCTTGGTCCAGCTTTGGAGGGGTTATCTCCGCTACCTTTCCTTACGCGACCTCGTGTTTATCCCCTGTGTTAGAGGGGGGTCTCATATAACTTTCATGTAACTAGACTTCTACACTCCCTATGATAGACTCCAATGTTTGGTTTGAGTGGCCTTGGAGAATTTACTCTCCAACCTATTCCAAGACCCTAGTCCTGAGCTAGTGTATGAACCCTACAAACAAAAAGTCTAATAGGTTTTAATTAGCGTTGATTTTAATGGGATTTTTTATGTCACAAGGTATGAAGGTGAAACTGATGGTGTGTAAAGACTCAAAGAAAAATGAATAATTAATGCTTAGAAACAAAAACTTTTACAAAACATGCAAAAATCCGCAACTTTTCAACAAGAAAGACTTCCTTTTTCTGTTCGAATTTTCTAAGATTTCATGCAGCAAACATAAAGGAATTTCACTCAATCTGTGAGCTACTTATGCTCTAAATGCGCTGCAAAAACTTATGAAAAAAGACTTCTTCCTAGCTATTGATGCAGCAACACAATCTTCAAACAAAGAAGAAAATGAAAAAGAAATATATATATTTTTTTATTTGAGTGCTAAATGAAACAACAAAGGGAAAATGCCGACAAGCACAAAACCAAGAAAAAAAACAAAATTCTGGCTTAAAGTGCAGATCGCAAAGAAACAAAGAAAAGACACTTGTCTAAAAACCATAAAACACATTTTTTTTTTTTTTTATCTTTTCTATCAAACATCAACTAAGAGAAAATAGGCTAAGGATAAGAGGCCCTAACCTACTGACCGTGCAACCCTAGACTCAAACCCCTGAGAGGAAAAACTTCTCACCACAAGAGGGGATGACTGCCCCACCCTGAATGAAAAGCCACCTGACAAGCCTGCGACTGTCACTGAAACAACACACGTGCAAACGCGTGCTGAGCTATAACTGAGCATGGGTACCCACGGGATGAAAAACTAACCACAGACATCCCAGACCTAGAAGAGGCCTCTGGTATTGTCAACCAGGGTCTCCTGAAGGCTTGGATGCTTCCTCTTACAGAAAAGAAAAATAATTGCAAAAAATTAACAAACGCAAAAAAGCAGACTGAGACAAGACTGTGAACTAGCAAGACCCAGACAGCATCCAGAAAGCCCCCTGAGAATGTCAAATTCTGACAGGGAAGAGGAGACTGCCTCTTAAGCTCTATGAGTCCTACACGCTACTAAAACCTCTACAACAAGTGTTCAAATGTGGGCTGTAAGAGGTTAGGGCGCGGGTTACACGCGTGCAGGCCTTCTACGGGCCGTGTGTACCTCTGTGTGTCCTGATGATAAATGTCAAGCAAAAGTCAAGGAAAAGATGGTATAAAGAACCAGTTTCCCTGCTAGCTCTGACCTAACAGCAAATAGACAAACAAAGAAGCATAAAATCTAATTCTTTTAACTACCCAAAAACCTCAATTAAATCCGGAAACCCTAAGAGTAATATCCCCAGGGGAGTCGCCAATTCTGTTGTTGGGAAATAATACCCTACGGACTAACAAGCTAGGGTTGAACTTGTATGCAAATCATGAACTTAAAGAAATCACTTTTAACCTATCACCCCAATACTCAAAACCCCTTTTTCACATACAAGCATGGGAAAGACCTACTAACCTTTTTTTATCGATGTTTGGTGTAGATCCTTCGTTGCGCTTTATCCGCTTGCTTGCACTGCTCCTTCCAAAGACAATCATGAAATCGAGACAAAGCACTATGCATGCATGCTATTTTTCTACTTGAGGGTTAGAGATTAAGAATAAATCAAATACAATATATATAACTCGTGCATTGGGACGGGAAAAACATTATTTTATTAATCTCAAGATGAATCAACTTACAATAATGATAGAGACCGACCACCGTTCCTCGATCCTGATCCTGGGATCCTCCTCTTCTTTGTCCTCCAACTGCTTTTCTTGAATTCTCCTTAAGCTTGAGGAAAGGCTAAAGGGTTGGGACAAATGGATTCTGTAATTGGGCAGAGTTTCTTTGTTATCTTTTTCCTCTTCCAAATAGTACCCCTACCCCTCTTTTGTAGGCTAGAAGGAGCTAGGGTTTTGGACGAACTCTCGGCACATTTGGCTTTACTCAACAGTATTTTCAAAGAGGTTCCTCATCATGGCTTTGGCAAGGAATGGATATGAGTTGGCCTGATGCCAGGTAAGCATGTGTGGTACAATTTAGGGTTATAACAAGGAAAAGTGGACCAAAGTAACTTTTGATATGACAAGTGTCAAGTTGGGGACATGCATTCATATCGTGGGGGACTTAGCTCATTTGGTCACTTTTCACGGGGATTTTTATTACCAGTAGCTTGACCATCATTCTCACCATCACTTTCACGATGAGTAACACAGTGATTCCTTCCTACACTCAGTTATCCAGTCAATGATTCCATGATCATTTTCACTCATGCATTTCGTTATCCTTGAGATATCCATTTCACCATTTATGAGCCTGTTCCCGTAACCTTTTCTGGTTGGTGTATCTGGTTGGCTTGGAGCGAGATTGAAGAAGTAGGTTGTCAGGCCCGTGAGAAATTCTCTGAGCATGAGAATTGATGGGGATTGAATCCTGAAGGTGCTAAACTATAGCTACAACACTTTGAGACTTCCAGTCTAGCTTGTTGCTGAAGCCCTTGAAGGGAAGTGGGGTAGCGAAGGGACTGTTG
>ML793577.1:218955-230662 GCA_009831015.1 Picea engelmannii
AATCCCTCCCATATAACTCCTGGAACACTCAAAATGGTTTTTGGTATAAAGAAACTGATAAAAGGGCCCAAAAAAGTGACAAAAAGAGGCCAAAAAGTCTATAAATAGAAGCTGGCAGCTCATTATCACCATTGCTGATTTGGCAATGGACTCTGGAGACAAAAGACCCCCTTTGCCAAAGATCGTGATTCTGGGAGCTACAGTGGACGAAACAGACTTATGCTTGGACCAAGTAAGTACAAACTCCCTTATCTTGCACTTCAACACTTCATTTATTTCATTTAAGTGTGTTTTTTTGGGGGGGGGGCGTCGACCTCAAAGAGGTCGGCCCTACGAAAACGCGGGCTATCTAGGGACAACCCGCGGGTCCCCGTGACTGTCGCCTCTACAGGCCGCGGGTACCCCCCGCGCGGTGAAAAAATGACTCAAACAAGTACTGAAGCCCTCCCTTTTTTTTGTTGTGTTGGCAGGATGTATGTTCAGTGGAGGGAGAGGGAGCACGAGGCTGCTAATGAGTTAGTGGCCGCAGATCCGAATGTTATGGCCATACTGACGCAGTGTGGTTTAGTGAAATTATTTTTTTGTCTGTTTATGCGCGTGCAACCAAGGATGTTGAATTCCCTGGTTGACTATTGGCACCCGGATGCAGAGGCTTTCATGATAGAGGGGAAATCCTTGGTGCCCACCACCGAGGATATTTATTTCTTGACTGGCCTCTCGAGGAGAGGGGAACCAGTCAACTTCCAGACTTTTCCTGCGGGTCCGAGCAAAGTCTCGGAGCTGATCGAGGAGTATTGTGAGGCTGGGACCAATCAGAGATCTTCCTCATTACCCGTTAGTAGGATTACCAACCTCGCTCTTCAGACTATTTTATCGCTCATTGGGCGGATTACCGGCTCCGCAGCCATGCATCAGGCTTTGCACGCACAGATGAACTATGCAATCCAATGCATGAATGCACACATTTTTGACTGGAGTACCACACTACTAGCAAGCATGACAGGACAGTTGACAGCTTGCAGACAGCAGACACACAGGAACTTCAAGTTTGGGACCATCCTGTGTTCGTTTTTCTTTGAGATAGTTCCATGTTTTAGTCCTCGGCTGACAGTATGAGGACATCTGGCTACATTCCCAGCAGTATGTAGATGGGCAGCATTGCTACCATGACAGGGTGGAGGAAGGACCACAAAGGCCTTCAACGATGACTTTTTTGCTTGGCTGTCATGGCAGATCCCAGCTATTGAGGACTACCCATATGCGGGGATTGACTTCTCCAGAGATCCAGCGATACCAGTGCCTCCTGGTGAGGAGCAAGGGGAGATGGGTAAGTCTCGACCTATAGTTTTTTTGTTTTCATATGTAATTTTTTATGTCTTTTTCGATATATATATATCATGTTTTTATATAGCATATCTTTTTGATGGGTGAACATTCATTGCATTCAGATGTGGGACCTGTGCGACCTGCTAACTATGCACGGAACAGGCGTCGCCCACGACTAGAAGCCGTAGCTGCCGCCGCTGGAGGAGAAGCAGTAGCTGGGAACCTCCCAGTAGGAGAGGCCGAGAGAGTCCTGAGGTAGATTGAGCAGAACTTTACTGCTCTCACTTTCATAGTTCCCATGGAAGAGATAGAGGAATTGGTGCCCTCCATGCAACCTCATGTCGTGGGGGCACCTCGAACATGGGTCCGATTGTTTAGGTGTTTAACCCAGGATGTACATAATTATAACAGGGCCCATAGGCCCTGAACATACTTTAGACTTTTATGTGCCACGAGCACTGATATGTATATATTTTTTGAGGGCATAAGCCCCAGTGACTCGTTATTGCTCCCACTTTTTGAGGCGCTTGCACCCATCTATGTACTCTGAGGATTTTATGATGTTTATATACGGTTTTTATTTCTTTTTTGTGTCTTATGGATTATGTGTACAACAATGTATTTACATGTGTATGATAATGATCTTTTTATATGTGGGCGAGATGCCAATCTAAAATGTGATTAGCTAGGGTATCTGTGATTTGATTTAGACTCCTAGGAACATGAAAATATGTAATATAATCAAAGTGGCGTTCCAAGAGACGTACCCTAAGGAATCGTCAGTGTAAAGTTGGGTCATGAACCCGGTATATTCTGTTTAGCTGCGACACAACCAGTTGAGCATCTAGATAGACCCAGAGACGAGAGATACCCAATGACAAAGCGTCACGAAGCAACTCAATAACTGCACTATACTCAGCAACATTGTTTGTGGTGTCACCTAAGCATATACCCTCGGAGGATAACAATTGACCTTGTGGTGTAAATATCACCCAAGCTGCGTAGGCAAGCCTCCGCGTGTGTCGAATAGCACCATCCGCATACCCAATGAACACCTTGGATTCACTTGACATCTATCATATTGACGAAAGATAACATCAATGACACATCCATAACACATTTTTTTTAAATAAATGTAAAAAGTAAAAGTACAAAGACTTTACATATGTTACAAAAAGTTACCCATAGTGACCGTTCTATGAGTAATACTTCTTGAGGTAGAGCCCATTTCCGGGCTCCGACAAAGCATTCCCTTCAAAATTGACCAAACGATAAGCACCCCTTTTTAAAACCTCCTTAATAATGAAGGGTCCAAACCACATGGGTTTAAACTTTCCTGCCCCCAGGGGGTCCTTATCTTGGTCATAAACCAGGACAAGGTCACCCTAAAAACAAACCTGAGGATGGACGGACCTATCATATTGACACTTGACCTTATGTTTATGAGCCTCGTTGGCTAGGGTCACATCACGACACTGTTCATCAAGCTGCTCAAGGTGTACTAACCATTCTTCAAGCAGAGAAGTGTCTGGCAATAACTATACTGCCAATTTCAGAGATGGAATTTGACATTCGATGGGCAAGACTACCTCCAGCCCATAAACGAGATGGAAAGGTGAGAAACTGATTGTCGTATTTACTGAGGTTCAGTAAGCCCGTAATGCCGAGTATAACATCAAATTCCACTTTGACTTGGCTGAGTTGATAGTTCGTTGTAGAATCGTCTTAAGAGTTTTGTTAACAGCTTCCACCTGCCCATTGGCTTGGGGATAGTAAGGTGAGGAATGTTCTTTCCATAACCCAAGATTTGATGTTAACTCAGACATCATTTGGTTCTGAAAGTGACTGCCATAGTCAGTGACAATCTCTCTCGGGATGCCGAACCGTGCTATAATCTAGTTAAATAAGAAGAGAGTTGCAGTCTCTCCATCATCTTTAAACGTTGGCATAGCTTCGACCCACTTAGTGAAGTAGTCGACAGCTACGATGATATAGCGGTGCCCCCTTGCAGACGGGGGGTTACATGTAGTGTAATCAATCCCCCATTTAGTGAAGGGACCAACTGTGATAATAGGAAACATGGGAGCTGGATGTGCCCTCATCTTCCATGAGAAGATTTGGCACGGATGGCACTTCTTGACCAACTCGATACAATCTTTCATAAGTGTGGGCCAGAAGTAACCTGCTCGTAAAATCTTTTGAGTTGTTTCCAACCCAGACAAGTGGCCACCACAGGCTCCTTTATGACAATCGTTAAGCACTATGACGGCCTCCTCATGAGTGAGACATCAATGCAAGATGCAATCTACCCCTCTCCAATACAATGTATCATTGAGTATGAGATAGTTCTTGGCCTGATGGTGTATCCGCCGATGATCATCACGAGAAGCAGAGGTGGGGCACTTCAAAGTCTGGAGATAGATAAATATATCTTCGTACTAGGGGTCTGTATATTCAATCAAGAAAATATCTCCCCGGATAGGCGATTCCTCAGGCACAACGTCACCTGACTCAACCGGAAGCTCCGAGATAAGTTCTACGAAGACCAGTGACTTTTTGGACTTGGCTGAAATGAAGTCTAAGTCAAATTCTTGGACAATTACCATCCATATGCTAATTTTTCCGCCGATAACTCATCATGTCAACATGTACTGGAATGGATTCACGACGACAACGACGGTGGTCTTACGAAATAGAACATAGTGACAGAACCATTGGACAGCATGAACTGCTGCCAACGCAAGTTTTTCGAGATGGGAATAATTAAGTTCTGGTCCTACGAGGCCTCGGCTCAGGTAGTAGATCACGTGTTCAGAAAATGAATCATCCTCCTGAACTAAAACCATGCCTATGGTTGACTCTGCAGAAGCCAGATATAATAAGAAGTATTTATTATAGTTTGGTGGCTGTAGCAGAGGTGCGGTAGTGAGGGCATGTTTTAATGCATCGAAAGAGAATTGAGTTTCTTCGTCCCAGAAAAAGGGAACATCTTTCTTCAGTAAACGCATAAATCCCTTGGTGATTTCGGCATAGTTGGCGATGAAGCATCGTAAGAAGTTCGCCTTTCCTTGAAGGCTTTGAAGTTGTAAGATTGTGTGTGGGGGGGGCAACTGGATTATTGCCTCCACCTTAAGAGGATCAACCATGATCCCTGTGGTTGAAACGATGAAACCTAACAAACATCCTGACGTGACGCAAAAGCTGCACTTGTTTTGATTCAAGGGAATTCTGAAGTAGCGACAGCGTTCGAAGATTAGTCGGAGGTGCATGGGATGATCCTTGCGCTTGTGAGAGCATGATGCTAAATCATCTAGATAGGCCTCAACTATATGTTTGAGTTTGTGAAACGCAAAAGACATGGCCCGCTGGAAAGTGGCTCCAGTATTCTTGAGACAAAAAGGCATCTTACGATAGGTGAACGTACCCCACGGACAAATGAATGTCATTTTATGTTGATCTTCAGGTTTGATTTGGATTTGGTTATAGCCTAAAAAACCATCCATGAATGAAAAGGCCTCACAACCAACACATTCATCAATGATCTAGTCAATGAATGGGGTTGGATAATTATCTTTTGGACATGACTTGTTCAAATCACAGAAATCGGTACATACACGAATTGTGCCTTGTTTTTTATCGACCGGCATGGGGTTTAACACCCATTGATTCAGATGGATAGGGTAAATGAACCCCGCCTTGAGCAATTTCTCAACCTTCGTCTTAATGGCTGCTGCTTTCCTAGGATTAACTGGATGAAGTTTTTGTCGAACAGGCTTAGCATCAGAATACGTTGTGATTTCATGTTCAACTATTTTCAGATCAATGCCTGGCATTTATTCATAAGACCAGGAAAAAACATCGTGGAATTCTTTAAAAATATCCATGTAAATCTGAATCTCTTCGGGGGAGCAATCCGCTCCGACGAAGACATTCTCCACGACGCCAGGGTTTCGGGAGATATTGATAGGTATAGTTTCAGCGATAGTCACCATATTGCCCTCAACATAAATTTCCTATGTAGCTAAGAGGTTAATGGGACATGTCTGATCTCCCATCATGGTGATAGTGAATTCTCCAGCCTCGATTCGGATTAACTCTAGGAGGAAATATGATCTGTGATGAAGATCTTCCCAAGGTTTGTCCGAAATAGTCATTGCTTCGATTACAGATTCGTCAGAACGCAAGACTAAGTCTAATGAATCGGTGGTAGCGAGAGAACCCTGAGTGTAGATAGGCTCTAGAAGTGGATCCAAATCTTGTGCGAGAGTCGGATCAGAAGTAGTTGAAGCTTGCTGGACTAAAGAGTATGCTACTTCAGCGGCCGACAAGGGTGTGGACATGCCAGAGTGCCCTGTCTCATCGATCGTGGCTGATGGGGAATGAAGAATCCACGGATCCTCAAAGTAAGTCGTGCAGAATGACGAAACGTGAAAAATATCAGCCTTGTGGTGAGTCGATATAAACTTGACATCGCCATGAGGAGGTGGGTAATCAAAAGTACCCATCAAGGATGGGCACAAAACAAATCCTACGTTAACGACACCGACTTGAGGATTATCTATCATGGGAACCGTGGATGCCCCTAAAGCTGGGTTAGTTTGAGAGAAAGACAATTGATCAATGGTCATTATCTGACCCTCATGTGGAAACAACAAGACTCGAAAAACTGTAGCAACCATAGATTGCATCGCATAAGTCCAACTACGACCTAACAAGAGATTGTAGTCAAGGGGGGCATTGACTACCTCTACCTCGACACACACAGTATTCCCTCCTAACTGTACAGGGAAAGAAGGAATGATGCCATGTGGTCAGAAAGAACGACCGTTGAACGCAGTGAGGAGAGTAGGTGATGGAGACAACTCAGGCTGACCAATGGCTTTCCAGCATGCTAACGACATAACACATGTCGAGACGCCCTCGTCGACCATCGTGCGAAAGATATTTCATGTAAAAATTTTCATGGGATGAGCCACTACTATCTGAAATGCAACGTGGTAAGGCAGATGAGGTTTCAAGTCAGTCGTATCTAGCATGATGGTACCCGTGTTATAAGTCGCAGTAGAGCCTAAAGAAGTCAACAAGGCTTTCCTCTGAGCATGGAAACTTTGGAGGACCTCCAAAGAAGACATAGCACAAGGGGTTTGGGATAAATCTTCCACCACAGAGTAATTTTGGGTGGCCATTGCACTGGGATTGTGAGAAGCTTTCTTAAATGCACCCTTTGGAATGCGTGTCATTGTTTCACCCAACGTCTTCTCGATTTGTAGAGGAAGAGATGGGAGTTCGGCTTCTCTGCCCTTCTCAGAGGCGCTTGGTTTACTATAGTCGTGTGCTCTAGTCTTTATTAAGGCATCACCCCTAACCATATATACATTCACGGAAGAGGAATTATTTGGAGGAGGGCAGCTTTCTTGGCTGCCCCCTTTGACAGTTGTAGAGGCTTGAGTTAAATTTTGCCCATGGTGAAAGGGATTAGTCAACACGGCTTGATGTTGCTGTGTGACAAACTTTTGGCCCTCTGCAAGTCGAGGACACAGATGGGTCAGGTGGTCTTCCACAGACAAGTTGCACGGATACCTTGCCTTTCATTTTTCTGTGGTGCCCTCACCAGCATTATCAGTGGGTTTTTTATCCCCCTTACCCTGCTTGCGTTGTTTTTTCTTTCCCTCACGCTGCTGGATGGCCTTTGGGTTAGTTGTCTGTATGGAGTGTACTTCCAACGTTTGGGTAGGAAGAGCAGCCAAAGCAGTAGTCTAACTGGCCGTTGAGTGTTGTATAGATAACTATTGCAATTGTTTAGTCAATTGCTCAGCGGGCTTAGTTTGTGCTGACACAACAATACCATCGGCATGTGGTCCATATCTCTGTCTAGTTTTGTCCAATATCCATCGTGGTGCATCCGACAGGATGTTGTATAACAAACTAGACTGAGAATAGATAAGCTCAAATTGTTGAGCCCTCATGATGGCATCTTCTTCGGAGAAAACCCCAGAAGTTGCGACGTCTTTGGATAATTTCGGTACTAAAGACTTAAGGACCACTCAAGCAGGAATGTTGGTGGAACTGGTACTTTGATTAGACTCTTTCGGTGTCTCTACTCTCGGATATGATCAGAGATATGGTCTTCTTTCTTCTTTTCGAAATTGGCAAGCAGTTCTGTGCCCGCGTCGTATCTCACAGGTAACTAGAAATGGTTAAGGAAAGCCATAGCCAGTTCGCCAAAAGAAGAATATCGTGAGTGATCAAGCTCGATGTACCATTTCGCGGGACTCCCGATAAGAGTGCGTTGAAACAATCGCAATTGGACGGAGTCATCTTTCAGTGAGTTAGATGAACACCAGAGGTGGAAAGTAGTCGCGTGATCACCTGGATCTTCGTTAGGCTTGGCCTCGAACTTTGGAATGTCTGAAGGCAACTTTGTTGGCATAGGAGGCCAATGTGGATCGTGAAAAATAGGATCATTTAACAACCGTGTCAAATATGGCAAGTGTAACGTCGCCAGGAATGGTAGTTTGGGTTGTTGCTGATAGCCTGGAAAAAATGGTCTTGGGGTTTGACTGGCACCAGGTTGCCAGGAAAATTTTGGCTACTAGCCCGGATTCTGGTAGAAACCATGGCCCTGACCAGCGTAAGGATTTTGCATCTGTGGAGACATCATTGGCTGATTCCCCATAAATGACATAGGATGTTAGACATTCATCGTGTTTGACAAACTTTGGGAAGGATTACCCCATGCCCGTCCTGATGGGATAGGCATAGAAGTATGTTCGGGGTTCCATTGACTGTGGAAAGAATTAACCCAGAACGACATTCCAGAGGAAGGAACGGATCCTTGTCCTGAGTTCCAAGGTCCTGGTATATGTGCCCTCGGCACAGGAGTAGTACCCTACGCTGGAGTAGACTGTCCAAAGATGGGAGTTCCCCCAGATGGGAAAGCAGTGGATGTGAAAGTGTTGTTACCAAATGTCCTATTCCAAACAAACGGTGACGAACCTACCGACAGAGTTTGCGCAGGTGTTCCTTGACTCTCGGCTCCAAATGAACTCATGTGTGCAGGCTGCTTGGCAGACTGTTGATGAAATACACCAAGTGAAGGAGATGAAGGAGAGATATGACCTCCAATGTAAGGAAAAGCATTGAAAGGGACAGGAATGCCCCCAAGTTGACCTTGTAGAGGAGCGTTAGAGCTCCCTGCCCCCAGACCCAAAGTCTGTAAAGTGGAGGAAGTGAGTGCAGGACTTGTACCTGAATTGGGCATATTGTATGAAAATGGAGGACCTGTCGCACTAGGTGTGAAGGGAGGTGTGGCCACCGCGATAGATGGGGTTGGTCCACTGTGTGACGTAGTTGCGGCCGAGACCATGGTGGCCTAGACCGTCGACAAGGGAAAGTTAGGAGAAGCTTCTCCTGTGGTAGAAACGGTGATGGGAATGGAAGAATTCCCCGAGGAAGTAACAGCGTTTGTTGCCATAGCTATGTGAGGCACTGACATGCGTTCGTAAAAATGAATTTGCACAATCACTTTCAGCCAAGTATCAGTGGTTGGGGTTTCAACCAAACCAAGAATAGCGGTTGATTCCTCCAGTAGTTTTTTGGGCTCAATGGTTTGTAACCCGGTTGCTTCGAAAGACCCTTGTTGGTCTAGCTTCTGACTCAATGGTGGCGGGGGTGGCTCCAGTATAACCGTCGACAGGCCCATAAGCCTTTATGACCGGAGGAGCTCTGAATCCTCCACTGTGTGAGAAGATTCACGGCACACTAAGGTATTCGACATGATCAAACAATAACACACACTAAAATAAATCCCCTATGAGATAAGACAAGGAAACACTAATTATTTTGAAGAACGGTTACAACAACCAACACTAGAGAAACTTACCAGTGCAAGTGAAACTCGAAAACGGAAGCACCCTCCGGGTATACTCTGCAAAGCATGGCCCGATGTCTGTCCTAGGTACCACGGTATACCCCCGTAGTCACCTGTGTATGTCCCTAGAAAATATTGGCAACTAGTTTGCCAGCACGCGAATAGTCACCAGGCGGGTACAGTCGATAGTCGGGTAGACCACAATGAGTAGGGTATCAAGCTCGAAACCTGTCAAGGGTATCGAGAGAAAATGGTTCGGAAGACAACTGAGGACCTCGAACGGATTCGAGACCCATGAAGCCCCGTGGCAAATGCTAACGACGGAATCCCTTAACAAATCCTAGATATGTGTTCTCCACTATGCTCGGTCTAGCTTTGGAGGGGTTATCTCCGCTACCTTTCCTTACGCGACCTCGTGTTTAGCCCCTGTGTTAGAGGGGGGTCCTAGATAACTTTCACGTAACTGGACTTCTACACTCCCTATGACAGACTCCAATGTTTGGTTTGAGTGGCCTTGGAGAATTTACTCTCCAACCTATTCCAAGGCCCTAGTCCTCAGCTAGTGTATGAACCCTACAAACAAAAAGTCTAATAGGTTTTAATTAGTGTTGATTTTAATGGGATTTTTTACGTCACAAGGTATGAAGGTGAAACTGATGGTGTGTAAAGACTCAAAGCAAAATGAATAAGAAATTCTTGGAAACAAAAACTTTTACAAAACATGCAAAAATTCACAACTTTTCAACAAGAAATACTTCATTTTTCTGTTTGAATTTTCTAAGATTTCATGCAGCAAACATAAAGGAATTTCACTCAATCTATGAGCTACTTATGTTCTAAATGCGCTGCAAAAACTTATGAAAAAAGACTTCTTCCTAGCTATTGATGCAGCAACACAATCTTCAAACAAAGAAGAAAATGAAAAAGAAATATATATATTTTTTTATTTGAGTGCTAAATGAAACAACAAAGGGAAAATGCCGACAAGCACAAAACCAAGAAAACAAAATAAAATTCTGGCTTAAAGCGCAGATCGCAAAGAAACAAACAAAAGACACTCAATGGCAATCGAGAAATCATTGCTTCTTACACTTGTCTAAAAACCATAAAACACAATTTTTTTTTTTTTTCTTTTCTATCAAACATCAACTAAGAGAAAACAGGCTAAGGATAAGAGGCCCTAACCTACTGACTGTGCAACCCTAGACTCAAACCCCTGAGAGCAAAACTTCTCACCACAAGAGGGGATGACTGCCCCACCCTGAATGAAAAGCAACCTGACAAGCCCGCGACTATCACTGAAACAGCACGCGTGCAAACGCGTGCTGAGCTATAACTGAGTGTGGGTACCTGCGGGATGAACTGATACTGGACGCGTGTATGTGAAAAATCCAAGACAAAACTAACCACAGACATACCAGACCTGGAAGAGGCCTCTGGTATTGTCAACTAGGGTCTCTTGAAGGCTTGGATGCTTCCTCTTACAGAAAAGAAAAATAATTGAAAAAACTTAACAAACACAATAAAGCAGACTGAGACAAGACTGTGAACCAGCAAGACCCAGACAGGATCCAGAAAGCCCCCTGAGAATGTGAAATTCTGACAGGGAAGAGGAGACTTCCTCTTAATCTCTCTGAGTCCTACACGCTACTGAAACCTCTACAGCAAGCATTCAAATGCGGGTTGTAAGAGGTTAGGGCGCGGGTTACACGCGTGCAGGCCTTCTGCGGTCCGCATGTACCTCTGTGTGTCCCGATGATAAATGTCAAGCAATAGTCAAGGAAAAGCTGGTATAAAGAACCAGGTTCCCTGCTAGCTCTGACCTAACAACAAACAGACAAACAAAGAAGCAGAAAATCTAATTCTTTTAACTACCCAAAAACCTCAATTAAATCTGGAAACCCTAAGAGTAATATCCCCAGGGGAGTCACCAATTCTGCTGTTGGGAAATAATACCCTACAGACTAACAAGCTAGGGTTGAACTTGTATGCATATCATGACCTTAAAGAAATCACTTTTAACCTATCACCCCAATACTCAAAACCCCTTTTTCACATACAAGTATGGGAAAGACCTACTAACCTTTTTTTATCGATGTTTGGTGTAGATCCTCCGTTGCGCTTTATCCGCTTGCTTGCGCTGCTCCTTCCAAAGACAATCCTACAATCGATACAAAACACTACGCATGCATGCTATTTTTCTACTTGAGTGTTAGAGATTAAGAATAAATCAAATAAAATATATATAACTCGTGCATTGGGACAGGAAAAGTATTCTTTTATTAATCTCAAGATGAATCAACTTACAATAATGATAGAGACTGGCCACCGTTCCTCGATCCTAATCCTGGGCTCCTCCTCTTCTTTTTCCTCCAACTGCTTTGCTTGAATTCTCCTTAAGCTTGAGGAAAGGCTAAAGGGTTGGGACAAATGGATTCTGCAATTGGGCAGAGTTTCTTTGCTATCTTTTTCCTCTTCCAAATAGTACCCCTACCCCCTCTTTTATAGGCT
>ML793578.1:15213-28537 GCA_009831015.1 Picea engelmannii
GGTTGCCCCCTCGAAGAGGCCTGTGAACATTGCTATCTGATTCAAAGTGTTATTTCTGTTGCTATTTCGTATATCGTTTCTGTGTATTGTGAAGATTATGCTGGATATTTTACTGTTATTCTATCATTTCTAGCATTTCATTTATGTTCTGCACCGAAATTATGCTAAGTCATTAATAACACTACTGGAATAACATTATTCCCGTAGCGCAAATATAATCATGGTCACAAAGCACGATATTGTAGATATATGAATAAAGATGTCCCTATGCCAACCACAGTATGGAGAAGGAAATATATTGGAAACAATGAAGATTTTCGAATAGCATTAACCATTAAAGAATATAAATAAGAAGATGAATGGTACATAGACAGTGGATGTTCTTCACACATGACCAGGGATCAAGACAAATTCATCAGCTTGAAGAGAAAGGGTGGCAATGTTGCATTTGGAGATGAATCATCTGCCAAAATACTTGGAGAAGGTGTAGTAGAGCTTGGAAGAAAAAATGTAAAATAAAATAATGTTCTATTGGTTGAAGACTTGAATCATAATCTACTCATTGTTAGTAAAATGTGTGATCAAGGATACACTCTTACATTTGACTCCCGAAAATGTAAAATCAGAGAAAATAACTTAGGAAGATTGGTTGCAACTGCAACAAGAAGACTGAACAACATATACATCCTAGACATGAAGAAGAGAGAGAAGATAGAATCCACACAAAAGGATTCTAAGGAAGAAAAAGTCCCAAATACCAAAAATAAGGATGAAGTATTATTGAGTGCCACATGTTCAGGGGGAGCAGCCCCAAAGAAGAGAGTTACATCTTTCCATTAAACTTAGGGGGAGAAGCCCTAACCTTTTCCATTGATTTCAAAAGGGGAGAGAAATTGGGATCACGATGATAAGGGGAGAATGAGTGTCCCCATCAATGACAAAGGAGGATATTGTTGGAAGATTGGTTGTTGTCATTGATGTCAACCCGAGTCATGGGTTTTGGAAGCAAGATTGATGAAGGTATTTGGACATGAAAGAAAATGTACATGCATATAAAACACCCATGGATGGATTGTATACATCATTTTGTTTCCAGTGGTATGTGGCACGTCATGTGGATCCTCATGGTAGGGGAGAAATGAATTTTTGAAGATGACAAAGTGAATTGAAGAAGGAAGTACATGTAGGCCCTGAAGATAATTAAAGAAAAGAATTAAAAAATAAGAAAGTATTAGGTCATCCCTAATTTTAAAAGGAAGTGACATAAAGGGTATAAATACACATCATTATACATTAATTTGATAGAAGTTTAATTTTAGAGGAAATCAAAAGTAAAGAAGGTCAGATTTCAAGGGAGGATGAAGTCTTTTGGTGATGTGTTCTAAGGTATGTTTTTTTCAGGTCATCTTACGATTTTTTCTCTAATTGTTTTTATAGAATGATTCATATGGTGAAATTGATATGGTATTGAGAAGACATATCAAGGTACTTGTGGTAAAAATTTCATCTCTTGATTTTCTATAATTATGGAGATACACTCTGTGGAAGATAGGGTTTGTGACTAGTCCTAAAGCTAGTCAATAAATAGGTGTTCCAGGTAACACAGTCATAACTTCTTCATCCAGAATCCAAATGATGTGGGACAAATTTCATTGAAAACAGTACGGATTTTAGTTTCTTGTATGTGAGTTTCAGAATTGGATATTAAATATTGAGCGCAGGGCATTCTGTGCAAGTTCACTCTCTTGAATAGACCATAATTGAATAAAGTCTACCATTCTTTCTATAACTTATTTTTTAGGAGGATTCAAGGAGTGAAACTTGGAGGAGTTTCAGAGAATACATTGAGTAATGTTATCTATAGGATCAAATTACTCCAAGAATTGAAGAATTGCAAAAATTGAAGAAGTCTCAAGAAGCATTATCAAGTTCTATGTGATGATTGGTTGATGGTGATGATTTAATGTAAAGTTTTATTATATCTCATATATTCTTGGGTGGAAGGACGGGGCAAGGATGGAGAGTTCAAATCTCTCTTGATATTGGAGGATTGTATTTTCCTCTTGGAGTTTTATCCCTCCCTTTACATTTGGATGTTGTAGCGACCTCTGGAAGTCATTACTTCCCTTGAACAACAACTATTGATTATTTATCATATATTGTGCATGGTGTATTGTGGTGTATTGTTGTAACTCTTATACTATTTTTCATTGCTCATTGGATATAATTGAATGGTTTAAGTATAATTTGAAAAAAAAATTAAATTGTACTTGATACTGATTCACCCCCCTCTCAGTGTCAAAATGCTCTTGGAGCTGAACCCTAGGTCTGCTCCTGTGCCAACAACTAGGATGAGAAAATAGTAGAAAGAATAACATAGTTACTATGCGAGTACAAGGACCTATTCCCCACAACATTTACAGAAATGAAGTGTATAGAAGGAGAGATAGGAGAAATGGATATACCACTCAGAGCTGAAGCAAGGTCAATCAAACAATGACCATAAAGACTAAAAACGATATATAAGAAGAAAGTTAAAGCTGAGATCACCAGGATGCTCGAAGCTAGAATCATAGAACCTGTGGAGGAATAGGAATGGATAAGCTCGATGGTAGTTCAAGAGAAAAAGAAAGGCAGGATAAGAATATGTGTCGAATTGAGGAAGTTGAACGATGCATGCCTACATGACCCGTTCCCTACACCTTTCACGGATGAAGTGTTGTAGAACGTAGGAGGACACGAAGTTTACTCATTTAGTGATGGATTCTCATGATACCACTACATCAAGATAGCATAGGAAGATAGATACAAGACCACGTTTTCTACAAAATGGGAATCCTACTAGTACATAGTCTTGTTGTTTGGACTGAAGAATGCACCAACAATATTTTCCATAGTAGTCATCGTTGCATTCAAGGAGTTTATCCCCCAGTTTCTAGAGGTATATTTGGATGACTGGACAATCTATAGTTTATTGAAATACCATGTAGAGGTCTTGCGGTTGATGTTAGAAAGATGCAGGCAAATCCATATATCATTAAACATAAAAAAATGTATATTTGAAACACCGTTTGGTATACTATTGGGCTATACAGTATGAAAACAAGGCTTATTAGTAGATCCTGTAAAGATTACAGTAATTTTTAACTTATCACCATGAAAGAGAACCCGTCAACTAAGAGCGACATTGGGATACACAGTATACTATAGAAAATTTATCAAAAGGTATGCACAGATTACCACACCTATGGAGAAACTGTTAAGGAAAGATACCAAGTTTCAGTGGAATGAATATTGTCAACATGGTCTGGATACATTGAAAGAAAAAATGGTCACCGTGCCAATACTAGTATTTCTAGACTGGGAGAAGACATTCCATGTACATGTAGATGCATCATCCATAACACTTGGAGCTATCTTGGCACAGCCAGGAGCAGGATACTTGGATCACCCTATAGCATTTGCGAGCAGAAAATTATCAAAATCAGAGAAGAACTATAACAACACGAAGAGGGAAGGCCTAGCTATGGTCTATGCATTGCATAAATTCAGACATTACTTATTGGGGAAACTATTTAATATGTTCACATATCACTCAACCCTTAAATACTTACTCAACAAGCCACTGTTTTGGGGGAGAATATGTCGATGGTTATTATTGTTCCAAGAGTTTGATTTTGAGGTAATCATCAAGCAAGGAAATTTGAATGCAGGACCTTACCACCTATCACAGGTCACAAAGGAAGAAGAACCTACAAACTTAGAGGACAACTTTCCGGACGCACAATTATTTTGAGTATAGATCGTGGATGAATATTGTGCAGATATCATCCAGTACTTGAGTACATGTACTACGCCATAGGAATATAACACTGCACAGAAGAAAAACCTGGTACTCTGGGCTACAGACTATTAGTTGATCGCAGGACACCAATACAAAATGGGCACAAATAACATCTTGCGAAGATATGTGATAGAACACAAAATACCAAGGTTATTAGCAGAAGCCCATGAGGGAATATCAAGAGGACATTACACAAGCAAATCTATTGCGTAGAAGGTATTGCGCGTAGGACTATGGTGGCCGACTATTCACAAAGACTCGAAAGAGTACTGCCAGAGATGCGATGTCTGTCAGAGGGTTGATAGACCCAATAGAAGGGACGAGATGCCATTACGACCATAGGTAACTTTGTAGGTATTCAATAAATGGGAAATAGACTTTGTGGGACCAATCAACCCACCACAAAAAAAAACAGGAGAAAGTTACATTATCACCATGACATAATACTTGACAAGGTGGGTGGAAGAAACACCACTGAAGGATTGCAGTGCATAAACAACAACACATTTTCTATTGGAACAAGTAATCACTAGATTTGGTTTCCCAAGAGTTTTGATGAGTGACCAAGGAACTCACTTCATTAAAAACACCATTAAGGCTATGAATGAAGAGTTTGAAGTCCATCATGAAAAGATCACACCATATAACCCACAGGCGAATGGAACAGTAGAAGCATTTAACAAAATCCTAGAAAATGCACTGACAAAGATCTGTAATGTCAACAGGGATGATTTGGACCTCAAAATACCAACAGTACTATGGGAATACAGGACCACGTGCAAGAATTTGACAGGGCACACACCATATAAACTGGTATATGGCCAAGAAGCAGTGGTTCCGTTAGAATTTTGGGTACCCAGTCTATGCGTAGCAACAATTACACACATGACAGAGTGAGGCACAGTACAGGAAAAACTAAATTAGTTGATGATCATAGAGGAAGATAGGATCCTAGCAGGGTTCCACCAACAAGTTCAGAAAGAAAGAGACAAATCTTGAAATGATAGACACATCAAGAAGAAAACTTTCCAGGAAGGAGACTTAGTGTTGATGTATGACAACAAATCCATTTAGCACCCTAAAAAAATCAGAATGCACTGGTTAGGACCGTATAAAGTAAAAAATGTCACAGATGGGGGAGATGTATAGTTGAAAGACTTAGGAGGCACAAAAATTAGAGGGATGATCAATGGGAGTCGACTGAAGCTGTATAAGGACAGTCGACCACCCACAACATGAAAGTCACTATGCAGCTAAAAAAAGAAAAAAATACCAAACGGTACCAACATAGGTACAGTGTGTTGAAACGAGAAAGAGAATGCACATTTAGGAATACAAACCCGATGATTTCAAAACGGAAATAAGAAGGAAAGGTAAAAAAGGAAAAATAAGTACTAAATCGAAAAGGAAAGTGGAATTGAATGTCAGAAAGGACAAACGAGACGATGCATTAATTGCGCCAACTAGAGACAACGAGGGAGAGTAGTGGTGAGTAGTATCTTTGACAATATTCATACAATTCCCATAAAAAGAAGGACCGTCAGAGCCAAAATCCTATTGCGAGATAAGAATATCTAGAGAGAGATACAACATACAAATCACACAATGAAGTTCACAGAGGTTGTAGGGATCACGAGAATCGAACAACGATCAACTTTCACCACCATGGCACCACCAAAACAAGCAGAAATAATCCAGACTACCCGACACTCCAAAGTGAGGACCATAGCACAAGCACAATCGTAGGAAAATGAACAACAACTACCATAATTCATGAATGTAGACGAAATCCCATCACCGAATACAACACCAATTAACCCCACACCTATTGTGGAGGAAACCTTATAGAAAACACCAACAGGAATGAACGTGGATATGTCGACAGAGGAACAGGATCAACAAAACTAGGGCACAGGAAACCAAGCGCAACCAGAGAGCCCTGAAGAAGCCCCGAGAGTCAATGGAACGACTACAAATCAGGAAGCAGTGATCGATTCAGATGAATCTTAGAAAACTGTGTTGAACCATCCACAGGAGGGAGTAGTGTAAGATGTCACAGGTTGGACAGAACAATATGTTGAATAAAAACCAATGGAGGTTGGAACCTTGATTCATCCACCACCGAAAAAGGACAAGCAGCAGGTACGTAGGTCACCACGCAAGCAACCTGTCGCAACCATTATTTTTCCGCGTATACCAGAAGGGGTACAGGTGAAATTAGACTTACTAGGTTATGTTGAGAAGCTAAAATACTCAGACCATGATGTAACAAACACATAAAATTTCCCGGAGTTTGCGAAGAAATTCTACCTACACTTAGTGGGCCTAGATATATTTGGGGAATCGGTTCATCAACCACTCTAGTGGGCAGTAGGGTTAGCAAAAACAAGCATTTTAGGTCTATTGGAGCTACCACACTTTGGTAGAGGATAGTATGCTATCATTTGCATCAAAAATTTGATGGTATTAACACATGGATGGAAAAGCGCATCGCAATAGACATAGATCTCATTGTGCACATTATAAGGCTTTCATCACAGGGCATGGATCCCGCACAATTTATTGATGACAAAATAAAGGAGAAATAACTTATGGAGGACATGAAAAAGAAATACGACACTGAGGTGATTGGGTTTGCACCAATGGAAACCATAAATTTCATCCCTGGTAAGCTTAGATGATGGATCTTTACTTTATTATGGCGGAAAAATTCTTCTGTTATTTCTTTGTAAGAATTTCCCAGTCTCTTTCGGCTTCTGATCTAAATGAGTCACACATACACCCTAGCACATACTCCTCTATGCTGAGGACATCCAAGAAGAGTAGGAGATTTTTTTCTATTCTCTATTGGCGGGTTGCACAGAATCATCATCGAACAAATCAGTGATGCCACGAAAAAAATGGGCACAAAAATCATGACCTGCAAGATTCTAAGAAAATTTTGTAAGGAGGAAGTCCCAGCTGGGGTTGTCGCAGTTGCAACACAGTTTGTCGAGGGCACCATAGTTAGTTGGGCCTCTTATATTTTGAATCTATTTCTGTATGACTACAAGGATGGGTAGGGTCTAAAAACATAATTTCATTATTCATTGTTGCTCATGTTGATAGCCACTATGGGATGGAAGGAACTAGAGTATACATGTTTTCGCCACCAGACCCAAGCCCAATCATGGAGCGAGATATTTATTGCTTGGCGTTGCATCAGATACCAAGTGTTGATACTGAGAGGGGGTGAATCAGTATCAAGTACAATTTAAAAATCTTTTTCAAGTTATACTTAAACCATTCAATTATATACAATGAGCAATAATCAATAGTATAAGAGTTACACCAATACACCACAATACACCATGCACAATATATGAGAAATAATCAATAGTTTTTGGTCAAGGGAAGTAATGACTTCCAAAGGTAGCTACAGCTTCCAAATGTAGAGGGAGGGATAAAACTCCAAGGGGAAGATACAATCCTCCAATATCAAGAGAGATTTGAACTCTCCATCCTTTCCCCTTCCTTCCACCCAAGAATATATGAGAGATAATAAAACTTTACATTAAATCATCACCATCAACCAATCATCACATAGAACCTGATAATGCTTCCTGAGACTTCTTCAATTTCTGCAATTCTTTAATTCTTGGAGTACTCTTATCCTGTAGATAATATTACTCAATGTATTCTCTAAAACGCCTCCAATTTTCACTCCTTGAATCCTCCCCAAAAACAGGTTATAGAAAGAATGGTAGACTTTATTCAATTTTGGTCTGTTCAGAAGACCCAACTTGTACAACATGCCCCATGCTCAATATTTAACATCCGATTCTGAAACTTGCACACAATAAACTAAAGTTCGTACTCTTTCCAATGGAAGTGGTCCCACTACATTTGGATTATGTATGAAAAAATTATGACTATTTTACCCGGAACACCTATTTATTGACTAGCTTCAGGACTGGTCACAAACCCAATATTCCATAGAGTGTATCTCCATAATTATAGCGAATCAAGATCTGAAATTTTTACCAGAGGTACCTTGATATGTCTTCTCAATACCATAGAAATTTCACCATCTGAATTTTTCTAGAAAAAAATGTTATAGCAAAAATGGTAAGATGACCTGAAAATAACATACTTAGAACACATCACCAAAAGACTTCATCCTCCCTTGAAATCTGGCCTTCTTTTACTTTCTTCTTCCCTCTGAAATTTGACTTGTATCAAATTAATGTATAATGATGTTTATTTATACCATTTATGTCACTTATTTTTAACATTAGGGCTGACATTGTACTTTCTTATTTTGTAATTATTTTCTGTAATTATCTTCAGGGCCTACATGTACAATTCACTTTGTCATCTTCAAAAATTCATTTCTCCTCAACCATGAGGATCCACGTGACATTCCACATACCACCGGAAACAACATGATGTATACTATCCATCCATGGGTTTTGTATCTGCATGTTCATTTTCCTTCATGTCCAAATACCTTCATCAATCTTGCGGTCCAAAATCCATGACTAGGGTTGACATCAATGACAACAACCAATCTTCCAACACCAAGAATAGGAATATGAACACATTTTTATTGGAAGGATACCTTTGTGACCTACAAGATACCATCACCAACCTATGGAGAATAAAATCACAGGTTGTGGCATACTATCGAGGCATAGCTAACTTCAAGGCCACTACAATTGCACTATTGCATCACGGAGGGAGACATAGAAATGGCTATCAAGTATTTTGAAGACGACTGGAGGATTCTAGTCCTTACACAAGACATACCTGCAAGGACAGAGGAAGAGGAATCAAGGCATGAACATACAAATGTCGAAGAGGCAGGGAAAGGAGAGAGACAAACCCACAAAGTCCCAGTTCCCAAGAAACTAAGGACGTGCCAGACCAAAACAAAGAAGACAAAATAAGGGACATCTAAGACAACAACCTAGAATAGGAAGAAGAATAATACGCGGACACTCCAAGTACATCAGAAATAGGTCAAGGTAGCACAAGGGACTACACCAAGTCCTAATCTATAAGAGTCAGGACCAACTAAGAAACTAGCTACTCAGATGGGGGTTGCACGCAAGAATATAAAAGTGCATAGAACACCTCTAGAGTACACTATTACAAAGGATGATACAGATATGATAATGAAAATGGTTCAGGATTGTACATCCTAGGATTTTGAGAATTTTTTGCACCATGGGGAAAATATTCAAGAAGAGCTGGCAGACATATGATAGTTCCTCAAGCAGATCGAGGAATCATAGGCAGCTGATAGTAGCATAGGAGCAGGGCCATCAACATCATAGACAAGAGAAGAACCTGAAGTAAGCAAGTGGGACACAGTCCACACAATATCATAAATAAGTGAAACATTCCACATTACACCCAACATGTTGCACATGGACGCGATCGTGGGGAAAACATTCCTAAAGGACATAGCTCAACTCCAATTGGTATTTTCGTGGATACCATCCAAGGCTCTACACAAATTATAGGTTAGTGTTACCTAATAGGTATAGTCTCGTGCATTCACAGATATAATCTAATTACAATAGGTAAAGGATAAACAAGATGAGATATAATTTTTATATGAGAAGGTCTGGCTCAAGGCCCAAGAGGAGAGGGAATGCGTGAACGGATTGGAACAAAAAGTGGTCAAAACGTATGAGAAGATTCCAAAGACCGCGCAGAAGACCAAAATCACAGCAACCAAGAAGATTGATCAGATTGTGCAGGAAATCGATCAACATTAGCAAGAGATCAAGAATATATGTGAGAAACTCACACCTACCACTCCACAGGAGGTAAGGGAGAAAATGAAGTAGGAGGAAACATAATATATATAGGAGATAGAGTAATAGGTTAGCATAGCAGCTAACTTGTTCGACAAAGAAACACAACTCTGGACGAAGTTGGAAGAGGATCAGTAGGTCCAGTAGTGGGACAAGGAAGAAGAAAGGATAAGCGCAACTATCCAATAACTCATGCAGAGGCAGAAGACAATTTCCATCACGGAGCTTGTCAAAGGGGCGTAGGATATGAAGAAACTACAGACATAACTCACCACTACGCAGTCACAGAAAAATGAGTGCCAGGACCAAATGGAACCGCTTCAAGAGTGAGTAGAAGAAGTCATTGCATAGGTAGAGGAAGCCAAGACATATATGGCACAGACCCAGGCAGAGTGTACAAGGTTGATCAGTGACACTATTGCGGTATAGATAGTAGACACACTCAAGGAGAAGACTATACAGGCTCAAACATAAGCAACAGATCTCAAGGAGAAGTTTCAGGCGATCACCAGGGATATTGACGAAGTGCACAAAGGTTAGGTGGCTTGGGACGAGCCACATGTCAATGTTGGGGGCCTTTTGGAAGAAGGCCAAAGAGAAAAGAAAGATTATTTTGGGAAAGAAGGCATGCATGAGAAAAGTGATAGCTGGAAGGAAGAGGAGAACACGCACATGCATGGAATACCTAACGATGCTAGGCTTAGGGTTTTTGAAATACATTGTAATGGATGACAAGCCATAAACATATAAATATAGATACAAATGTCTCATAGAGGGGGGCTGATGAGATGTAATATTTTTCTATACGACCTAATTTTGTAATTTGTTTAGCTAGAAAAGAATAAGGGGGGTAGATATTGAGGGTTAGATCATAGGCTAAGGAGACTAGTGTGATCTAGTCCGCCTCATAATAGATCTCGACCTGATTGAGAAGAGTTGTAAAACACGCGACACTGTAGTTTTTGAACTACTATAATAAAAGAGCTAAGAGATAGATCTTTTTGGACGTAGCCTAGGGGGAGTGAACCATGGTAAAACCTGTTTTATGTGATTGAATGCATGTGTTTCTTTACTGTCTTCAATAGTTTTTATTTACTAAACGAGTGAGTTCATTATATTTCATGCATAATCGTGAATGATGGATTATTTCATTAATACGTTAAATAGAACATTTAGCATACATTTCCCAGATCCCCACTCGGTCTTGGGATGCAAACACATGCGTATATTAGCCACTCATTAAGACTATCTTGGGTGAGACTACGCAGTGCACTCTATGTGTTGCCTTTCCTTCTGGTTTACTAGGAGGGTCGATAGTCTTAGAGGTTTTGTTGGAACCCCAAATAGACATGAACCATGGGTCACTTAAGATAAAGATATAAACTTAGAGAAGAATAATAACCAACAGTGGGGGTTCAGGGGCAGTGCCCCCTTTTTTTTCCTTCGGAAATATGTCACATTGTTTCCTCGTTTTTCATTTTGCCTCGATTTTCATGTCCATTGTTCGACGGTTTTTCGGCACATGGTTTTTGCCGATGGTTTTCTAATTCCTGTTAAGGAATTAGGGTTATTGACTAATCCAGGTCATTGGGTTAGGGTTTTGGATGATGTTGGCTCCTATATGTATATTATATTGTAAACAATGTATCACTATGAATGAATATATAATACGCTCATTTTTCCATTTTGGGTTTCTAGGGGAAAAATCTTTGTGTAATGTTTGTATTTTCCATTGTATCTTTTCTGTTCTTTTACTGAAAATTTGTTTGCAATAAATAATTGTACAAGGTTAAAATCTACAATATCAAACCACTCATGCATTTTACATGTAAGATATCTCTAAATATACCATATTATCTTTGTATAATCTTGGGGAAAATGGCTGACAAAGTACAATAAAATTCTAAGCAAGTTGAGCCTAGTTTGTTTCATTTTAGTCTTATCAAATTGTTATCCCTTAAGGAGATTAGGAAAACAAATAGGGACTAGAGTTATTTTTTATCTACATCATGTTTATTTGTAGAAACTAGTAGTTCCCCACCATCAAAGGGAAGTACCCCTTCCACAAGTGTTAAAGCACCTTCCAAAAATTTAAAAAGGGAAAAAGGAAATGATAAAGAACACCAACCTATTGTGATCGAAACCCGTGAGATTACAACAAAATATTATCTCAACAAAGGATCCAATAAAAATGGTAAAGAGCCACTTCAAGGTATAAAGATAGTTGTAAACATTGAAGAAATCCATAACAGTAAGAGAGGCAAGTTGAAAGGAAAAAAACCTATTTTCACTTCTGAAACAAACAAAAGTGGAAAAACCTAGGAGACAACTCATTAGGTTAGTAGAAAATAAACTAATTCCTGAAGATGAGACATCTCCCTGTCATGAAGTTGAGGATGTTTTGGAAGTCCAACCTCCACTAGGAAAAAATGTTATGTTTATTATAGAAGTACTTGACAAAGAAAAAATTAGTAGACTTATGACTAGAGCATCAACACGAAGACAATTTCATGATGAAGACATCATAATTGAGTGAAGAACACACAACCCACACTAAGAGGGTGGGGTGAATTAGTGTGTGAACTATTTTAACTATTTATTTTCACAAGTTACCACTTAAAACATAGTGAACAAATTAATAACAACCACATCATAATTATAATAAACACAAAGACACTAGATGTTTGTATAATCTTTTTTATAACAAATATGAACATAGTAATACAAATATATGTGATCGAGGATTTTCTTTTTAGCACCAACTAAAGTTTACAGCATCAACTGAAATAAGGAGCACCAACCCCTCAGAGAGCACCAACTCTCTGCCAAGACCTAGCATGGCACAAGACCCAGCTTGTTGATAGAACCCAATCTATCCAACTAGAGTTTATTCAACTCCAGTAGTACTGATCCATTATAGAATCAACTATATTTTATGATCAGAGGTATACTATAAAACTCTTATCACTACATTTCATCTTCTCTCTATAATTCATATTTTCTTTCCTCTGATATCTTCTCTGAATCTATTTCAACTTATTTAGCTTCTGTTATGAACTACATTTTATCTTCTTTTTGTTATTCACATTTTCTTTCTTCTGATGTCTTCTTGGAATCTTCTTTGGTATTTGATATTCTTTTCTGATGTGCAGAGACACTTTTACTTCTTGTATTGTTCGATGGTTATATAACCTTCAGGCGGTGTGAGTGTGACACCTCTGTGTCCCTTCGTTTCAACCATCGCACCTCTTCACTTAATTAAATTTCTTAATTACTATTTGTTTAGTGAATCAAACCTCTTCAGGTAACTTAACCATAATCACATTTTAATTATCTTTACCGTGAATACCTTTCATAAATTGATCACAGCATGAATCAATTTTATCCATTGAATTTGTTCATGGATCTCTATTAATTTCACAGAGACCAGATTCTACGGAGGTGCTTCCTTCAAACAATTTCATATGACCATGCTATACAGAGCTACTGGATTTACAGATTTTGTGAAGGCGCTTCCCTCACGCCAACATATATGACCGTGTGTGTTAAGAACCAAACATCAATATAGCATAGAAAAACCTCAGGAAAAGTACTCAACGCCTTGAAAAAAAGATAATTTCAGATAATAAGCCTCTTCGAGGGGGCAACCTCCTTTTACCCCACTTAAATGTTCAAG
>ML793578.1:35398-47648 GCA_009831015.1 Picea engelmannii
CCTTTTTGTGGATCAATGGAGAGCTTCTTGTGGGAATATATTTTGGAGTATTGATGGAGAGCTTCTTGTGAGAGCTTCTTGAGCATTTTTGGTGTGGAATACTTGAGGATATTGAAGATCTATAGGTGACTGAGGTAACCAAGGATATATAAGCCGAAATGCAGAGGAAAGTGAAGAAAATAAGGCCGAAATGCAAGGAAGGATAAATTCTTTTGATGGTGCTTTCTAAGGTATGTTACTTACAGGTCATCTCACCATTTTCGCTATAACTTTTTTTATATAATGAGTCAGAGCCTGAAATTTCTATTCAAGTGAGAAAACATAGCCAAGTATATGTGGTTAAAAATTAAGCTTGTGGGTAGTTGTAGTTTTGGAGTTACACTCCGTGGAAAATAGGGTTTGTGGCTAGTCCTGAAACTAGTCAAAATCAGGTGTTTCGGGTAAAAATGTCATAACTTCTTAACAGATTCAAATTTAGTGATACCAATTGTGATGGTTAGATCCTATTCGGTATTAGTTTCTATAACATTTTTAGATCTATTCATCAAATATTTTATGCGGGGCATGCTCTACAAGGTCGCTCTCTAGAATAAGCAAGAATTCAGCAAGGTATGCCATTTTTGCTATAACTCCTTTTTTTAGAGGTTCCAAGTAGTGACACTTGGAGGAATTGCATAAAACACACTAAATAACATTGTGTATTAGTTTCATATCTTTATTCAGTACAGGTACAAAGTTATGATTATTTCAAGTTAGGGTTGTTGACTAATCCAAAACTAGTCATGGTTGAGACAAGCAGTTGATGAGTTGGCACATACATGAGGTGTGTAGTTGATGATGTTGGTACATATTGATGAGTAATTGTTGATGAGTAGTTGACACATGATTGTTATATACTTGGTACATAGTTGGATGCACTTGTTTATGGTACAGGTTGATTACAGGTTGTTTGGCACAGGTTGGTGCATGGTTGATGCTCTTGTTTATGGTACAGGTTGATATATGTTGAGGATTGTTGCCTCATCTCATTTGGTGCTGAGAATGCAATCTGATTCTTGCATATAGAGTTGGTTCTCTTGTAGAGTTGTACTCTATTCAGTTGTTGCTGATAAACCCCAAGGATTGTAGTCCATAATAAAAAGAAAAATGTACATACATCTTGTGTTATTTGTGTTCATTGTGGTGATGACTTGTTGATGATATATTGTTGATATATGTTGTTGATATGTTCTCACATATAACTAGTTATAAATGACAACAATGGGTAATGAATAAATGTTGAATGCTAATTGATGAGTTTTTGTGCAAGAGGGAAGTTTTGGGAAAAAGAGCCCCACACTCATTCACCCCCCCTCTAAGTGTGGTAGGTGTGTCCAACACCTCCATCGTCCTCCAAATCTAACGAAACTTCAAAAATTTCAAGATCTGATGGCCCATGATTGTATCACGATTTTGTGTTTCGCTATTTGGAAGGTTAGCAGTTCTTTCCAGTCAGGAAAGTGTTGAACCAATGCCATGTGTCCTCTGTATCAACATCCAAGATTCTCTCTTGATTCAATGGTTTGGATTGGATCGCGAATTTGCATTTCGGTATTTCAAGAGGCATGCTTTGTTCTCTCAACTCGTAATCTCTAAATTCTTGAAATTCAGTATTCCACTCTCGTCAGATCAATGGCCCACGTCGCTCCTTCTCTTTCTCTTTAGATCTAACGATCCATGTCGCTCCTCCTCTTTATCTTTGGATATAATGGTCCATGTCGCTCCTCCTCTTTTGCTTTAGATCTAATGGTCCACATAGCTCCTCTTTGGTCAATGGGTATTGTCATTTTGACCAAAAGGTAGGGGGCCTGACAGGTCGTCCCAGGCTCCAGGCTGGTGAGCTTCTCATGGAGTCAAAACACCTAGAGCCCCCACCATACCTTTGCACTATGCGTCGATAGGATATGTAGAGAGTTGTGCATATAAACCTATATGTGTTTATTCATGATTCCAATGTGGGATTAATCCCATTTCATGAAACAATCACTATCGTTAATTTCTTGATCGAACATGTGTTGAATCTTCTTACCACATCTGTGCATTTGATCAATTGATCAATCTTTCCATTGATCCCGATGACATATCTACAATATGTTCTTCCTCCAGAGCTTTTGATCAATGAATCATTATTGATCCTATCATGATCAACAATGGTCACAGATTTTTTGTCTGTGCAATGGTCGACTTCTTAAACCCGACGATACATCTGCATTGTACTTCTTCCAACTAAGATTTCATCTATTCGCTCTTCCACTGAGCTTGCACTATCTCAATCTCGACACACTATTTGAAAACAATCCTATTCTTAACAACATATCATAGATATTGTTGACATCATATTGTTGACATCAATGACAATATCTACTCTGTATGTAAATAGCAGACCATCACAACAACTGTTGATATCAATGACCTACTGTCCAACAATATCCTCTGTCTTTAAACAACAGATCATCTCAACTATTGACATCAGACTGTTGACATCAATGACAATCTGTCCAACAATCTCCCCCTTTGTCATTGAGGGAAACATACTAACTTCATAAAAAAAGCGCCCCCTATGATGATTCTTTCCACTTGTGAAGTTTTCCTTTTATGAAGTTTCTCTCCCCCTTTAACATCAATGGAAAAGGGTTTCATCTCATTTCTTATGATCCGTCTATATAAGTACTTCTTTGAACATTGGTAAACCTCTCTATGTTACTGACCAGACTGAACTTGGGTAAATATTCCTACAGACATGTTCTTCTTGTAATAGTTGAATGACTCCCCCTATCAATATTCTTCTCTTTCTACTTCTGACTACTCTCCTTCCTTGTTTCTAAAAAGGGTAGTTTTGTTTTGCTAGGGTTTCTCCTTTTATTATCTCTACAGAATGTCATGTATAGAATTTTTTACATAATAACATTGTTGTTGTGGATACTGTTGTATTACTCAACACAACACAATTATAGGTCATATTCTTCAAACAAAACTTGGTTCTGTCCATCGATTTTCATCGATCTCTAACTAGGATACCAATTTGGTTTTATATCATCCACCTTGACATATGTACTCTCAACATTCTTATGTAGCCTAAGATTGTAGCATTTGTATGCTTTCTTGGTAGAGGTGTATCCAAGAAAGATACCTTCATCATATATAGCATCAATTTTCCAAGATTCTCATCTAATCCTTGCTTCCAAAGACTTTGAAGGATTTTACCGAATGAGCTCTTCCAAAATGGGGTTCACAAGGAGTCTTACTACTATTAATCCTAAGCTGAACTCTATTCAATATGAATATTGATGTGCTTATGGATTCCCTCCAATATAAATATTAATTGATGGAATATCCATCAGATAATTAGCTTCATTGAGCATAGTCTTTGCAACTTTCTAGACAAAGATCTCTCTCTTCTTCTTTTTTTCCTTTTTTCTTTTAGAAGGAGTTTCAGTGCACCATTAAAATAGGATCAAAATATTTCTGATGTAATCATCACTCAATTCCTTTTGTTGTTCTACCGTTGGAGATTCATCATCAACGTAATTGTTATGTGCACCAGAAGCTTCTTTATTCTTGTCTTGAGAATATTCCTTAGTAGTAGTTTCATCCTCCAAACTCCTATCATTAACTTCATCAGTTTCAGGAATAGTATTTTCTTCATATTTATTGTTTGCTACTTCAGATTTTCTTTTCCACGTCTTCTTAGTTACTCTTGTTGTCATATTGTATGAATCATTTCTTATTGGTTGTTTTCTTGAGTTCCAACAGTTACAGGCTTTGTGTCCATATCCACCACAACTATAGCATCTCATAGTGTAACAATGTTCATCAATATGTCCAACATGATTGCAGTTCCAACATATTACATTGTTGTTGAACCTACCAAATTGTTTTCTTTCATGATGCCTACAATCCAAGGCTTTATGACCATATTCATTACAAGAAAAACAATAATTGTTAAGGATACTCTCATACCTTTTTTGATTCATCCATGAAGATGTCTCTCTTATGAACTTACTTTGAGGTGAATGAGTAGCTTCTGGATTTCTTCCATGATTTGATCTTCTAAATGTTGTAGTGTTGCTTTTATTTCTTGAATGTGAAGAGCCTGAGTCATACCTGCTTTCACTTTTTGCAAATGGAGTCGTGTCATACCTGTTTTCATCTTTTACGAGTGAAGGACCTGCATCAGATTTCTTAGGGGTAATGATGTTTTCCTTATTGTATCCAAGGCCAGATTTGTCATTTGGTGATCTCTGTCTATCCAAGTTCTCATCTAGGTTCATGGAGTTGTTCAAGAACTTGTTTTGGGTGTCTAACTTCTCAACCTTCTTTCTAAGATTCAGAACTTCTACTTCCAGCTTATGACACGATTCTTCCTTTTTGTCCAATTGGTTCCTTACTACCTTTTCTCTCCTCTGGATTCTTCAAGTTGGATTTTAAGCTTGACATTGCTTTCTCTTAGTTCTTTTAGATCTACAAGGTTTTGGCTTGAGACATCATCTTCCTTCTTTTCTTCTTTTTATTCCATGGGATAGATGCTAACAGAACATTCTTTATTGATAAATGAGTCTTCTCTTTTGATTTGATACGTCATCTTGGGAGGATGAGAAAATTATTTGGAGGTGTCATCACTAGACATGTCATCTTCAACATCAATCTGAATAATAGGACTTGATCCTTTAATTATGTGTGCGTGGTCACATCTAAGGCCAGATTTGTTCGAGGGAAATCTTTGTAAACTGATAACTTTATCAAGGGCTTTGTTTGACTTCTCATCTGAGTAGAGGTATTTTATCTTATCCCAAGGTTCCTTTGTAGAGTTACATTCACCTATCTTTTCCTTGACATCATCAGGTAATCCATCAAGGATTGTATTCATTTCCATTAAGTTACTTTTCTTGGCTTTCTTTTGAGATGGAGTCCTTACTCTGCTTGGTGGGAAGTAATAAGTGATTACCGAATTCCATACATCAAGTCCCAATGCCTTCAGATGATTCTTTATTCTTGTACTCCAAAATACATATTCTTATTTTTCATATCTAATTTTTTTATCTTATTAGATTCTTCAATTGCTAAGAAAAGGACTTCATCATCATCATATTCATCATTGTCACTAGATTCTGATGATCCATTGTTTTCTTCCTTTGAGTAAAAATTATTTTTCCCTTTGTAAAACCTTTTCTCGTATTGTTTGGTTTTATTTTCTTCATCTTCAAGGTCTTTTTTGGGATAGGGACACTTGGATGCAAAATGACCAATTTTTCCACAATTAAAAAATTTGAAAGGAAGATTGCCTTTGTACTTCCCTGATCCTTTCTGAATTTTTCTAATGAAGTTGGCTTCCTCCACATTAGATTCTTCGTGATGACAGGATTGCGATTTTTTCTTCTAATTTATCTTTGTCTTGGATGCTTTGAAATATGTTTCGTCTTTTGCTGATTTATTATTTCTTGTTCTCATTTCATATGCTATAAAAATCCCATGGTGTTGGTCAACTGTGAGTGATCTTAGATCAGATATATCTTCAATTGTGGAAATATTTGCATCATACCTCATTGGTAATGACCTTAGTATTTTTTTCACAATGGGTTTATCTGTAACTTCTTATCCTGCCACTCTAATTGAATTGAACACTTTATCTACCCTATGAAAGTATTCATTAATATTTTCTTCTTCTTTCATTTTCAGATTTTCAAATTGAGTTATGTAGGTTTGTAGTTTGGCTTCTTTGACTTTGTCATCTCCTTCATATACAACCTCCAATTTGTCCCAGATTTCTTTAGCCAATTTGCAATGCATAACTTTCACACATACAGTTTTAGTCAACCTATCTAGAATTCCATTAACTTCTCTTGAGTTATCATCACAGATTTTCTTTCCTCCAAAGTCTTTGGGTGGAGTAGTCGGTGCAATGTAACTGTCTACAACAGATTGCCAGATATCAAAACCAAGCGGCAACATAAATTTTTTCATTCTTATTTTCCACAGAGCATAGCCTTCTCCATTGAACAATGGTGCTTTGTTGTTAGAAATTCCTTCTTGTTGACCCATCTTTAAGATCGACCTTCAAGTTTGTTAGACTCTACTGAAGGAACCTTGCTCTGATACCAATTGAAGAACACACAACTCACACTAAGAGGGGGCGTGAATTAGTGTGTGAACTATTTTAACTATTTCTTTTCACAAGTTACAACTTAAAACATAGTGAACAAATTAATAACAATCACATCATAGTTATAAAGAACACAAAGACACTAGATGTTTGTATAATATTTTGTATAACAAATATGAACATAGTAATACAAATATATGTGATCGAGGATTTTCTTCTTAACACCAACTAAAGTTTTCAACACCAACTAAAAAAAGGAGCACCAACCCCTTGGAGAGCACCAACTCATTTCCAAGACCCAACTTGCTAATAGAACCCAGTCTATCCAACTAGAGTTTATTCAACTCCAGTAGTAGTGATCCATTGTAGAATAAACTATATTTTATGATCAAAGGTATACTATAAAACTCTTATCACTGCATTTCATCTTCTCTCTATAATTCATATTTTCTTTCCTTTGATATCTTCTCTGAATCTACTTCAACTTATTTAGCTTTTGTTCTGAACTGCATTTTATCTTCTTTATGCTATTCATATTTTCTTTCTTATGATGTCTTCTTGGAATTTGCTTCGATCTTTGATCTTCATTTCTGAGGTGCAAAGACACTTTTACTTCTTGTACTATTCCATGGTTATATGACCTTCAAGAGGTGTGAGTGTGACACCTCTGTGTCCCTTCATTTCAACCATCACGCCTCTTCACTTAATTAACTTTCTTAATTACTATTTATTTAGTGAATCGAACCTCTTCAGGTAACTTAACCATAATCACATTTTCATTATATTTATCGTGAATACCTTTCATAAATTGATCACAACATGGATCAATTTTATCCATCGAATTTTTTCACGGATCTCTATTAATTTCACAGAGACCAGATTCTACGGAGGCGCTTCCTTCAATCCATTTCATATGATCGTGCCATACAGAGCTACTGGCTTTACAGATTCCATGAAGGTGCTTCCCTCATGCCAACAGATATGACCATGTGTTATATAACTACGGGCTTAACAATTTCATAAATGCATTACACTCTGCCCTTTCAAATCTCTAGACCATATGACCGATAGTGGTGACCTCACTTTAAACGAGACGAGCACATGAGCGCTTTATTAAATTAGTAGTCATGATTCGTTCTCTGATGGGATGAATGGTTGATGGAGTTTCGGCGCTTTAGGCATTCAAATCTTGGTGACTTACACTTTCATAATTCCCAATCATGATTCATTCTTCTGAAGAGACAAATGATTGATAGGATTTTGGAGTTTTTCCTTTCAGGTTTTTGTGACTCACTACATGTCAAACCTCTCGGTAACAATAGAGATGAAATTATCAGATGGTTCACGTTAATCTACATGGGGACAGATCAATGGTCTACTTTAGACCTTAAAATGATCCCTTGTTTCCTTAATCAAACGAATGTGTCTTAATCAGTCATCGAGATGGATGGTTGTCGGTATTTTGGCATTTTGGCCTTCAAGTCTTCATGACCTCCAACTCTCCAAAACTCCTGATACTATAGATCACCTGACACGTGTCCCTATAGGAGTTTCAGTGTTCGAGACTTCATGATATTATAATATTTTCTTATGATGAAAAACTATGAAATAGAAACTCCCGACATGACGTAAACCTGCTGATGTCACAAGATGACTTGGACCCTAATTCTGTTTTCCACATGTCACCATAATTTAGGACTTATGTAATCTAAAATGACAAATGTAATTTGACACTTGTCACCTTCTCAAGGCACCACGTGTCCTTGTCAATGTGTCTTGCTGACATGGTCTATCGACGTGTCTTGCTTCCTTGATTTCAGAGGTTCGACTTTCAGGATTTTGAAACAACTCATCACTGTTGTTGTGGTCAATATTCGATCTCCAAAATTGTGAAATCTCGATCCATTGCCACGTGTCCTTGCTGACATAGAATTCCAAGCATTCTATATGAAAAGGTTCACTAACCAATAGTCTTGATCCAATGATCCTCCATCGTCCTCCAAATCCAACGAACCTTCAACACTTTCAAGATTCGATGGCCCACGATTCTATCATAATTTCGTGTTTTTCTATTTGGAAGGTTAGCACTTCCAGTATTTGAATTTCCAGTCAGCGAAGTGCTAAACCAACGCCATGTGTCCATTGGCTCAATGACTGGGATTCACTCTCAATTCAATGGTCTGGATTGGATCACAAATTCATGTTTTGATATTTCAAGAGGCATGCTCCATTCTCTCAACTCGCAATCTCTGAATTCCTGAAATATGATATTCCACTCTCGTTGGATCGACGACCCACATCGCTCCTCCTCTTTCTCTTTGGATATAATGGTCCATGTCACTCCTCCTCTTTCTCTTTGGATCTAATGGTCCACATCACTCCTCCTCTTTATCTTTGTATCTAACGTTCCACGTCGCTCCTCTTTGGTCAACGAGTATTGTCATTTTGACCAAAAGGTAGGGGGCCTGAAAAGTCATCCTGGGCTCCAGGCTAGTGAGCTCCTCGTGGAGTCCAAACACCTAGAGCCCCCACCATACCTTTTCACTACGCGTCGATAGGCTATGGAGAGAGTCGTGCATATAAACATATATGCGTTTATTCACGCTTCCAATGTGGGATTAATCCCATTTCATTAAACATTCACCGTCGTTAATTTATTGATCAAATGGTTGTTGAAGCTTCTCACCACATCTGTGCATTTGATCAATTTATCATTCTTTCCACTGATCCTAATGACATCTCTACAGTCTGTTCTTCCTCCAGATATTTTTATTAACAAATCATTGTTGATCCTATCGTGATCAACAATGGTCACATATTTTTTGTCTGTGCAATGGTCGACTTCTTAAACTCCAACAATATATCTGCAATGTACTTCTTCCTACTAAGCTTTGATCTATTCTCTCTTCCACTGATCTTGTGCTATCTCGACCTCTGCACACTGTTTGAAAACAATCTTGTTCTTAACAACAGATCACATAGACTATTGACATCAGATTGTTGACATCAATGACAAACTCTACTCTGTATGTAAACAACAGACTATCACAACAATTGTTGATATCAATGACACACTGACCAACAATCTCCTCTATCTTTAAACAACATATAATCTTGACTATTGACATCAATGACAATTTGTCCAGCATTGAGATTCATGTTCAGTGTGCTATTAAAGAAATTGTTGAAATTCAATCTCCTTTAGAATAAGATGACATGACATTTAAAATACTAAGAAAACAGTTAAAATAATCTTAGGATGTAATTGTACAACTAAGGGAAGACAACATGCAAATGAAAATAAATATATAAGAACAATTGGACTTGTTTTAAGAAGCCTATAAAAACAAGAGGATGGTCAACAGATATTTTCCCTTACACAAAAAAGTAAAAATCTTGTACACACAGAATAAAACATTGAAGGCAAAGGATAGACTGAGGAAGGAACAAATTACAAAAGGAATTTGGATTTCCCGGCCCAAGTTGTAATGGCATGATCTAGAAATATTCAATAGATATATCATGTTTTGTTTTTTTGATGTCATCTCAAATTTATGGGAATGTTAGATCAATACTGGAGTGGTTTTGCAACACCAACAAGCAAGAACAAAGATTTCGCAACAACTTTACCATTTTTTGTTGTGAAACTGTTGAAATAAATATTTCACAGCAAATATCCTGGTTGTCACAAAATTACAGAGTCAGGTCATGTGGAGGCATATTCAACTTCTAGATATGTTGCATTTTCCATGTCAGCATCATAATCGAATGATGAACCATTTTTCCACTAAATATATGTAATAGAAATATATTAGGGTTGTATAAGTTTGTCAAGAAATCAAACCATAAATTATAGGAGTCTTTAGAAAATTGGTTAGTAATCACTTAAGTAATCAGTTTAATCAATTGTAACTCCTTTTTGGATGTGAAACCATAACGATTTCAAATCCATCAACTTAGAATGAAATTTAATGTTATACATTGTAATGAAGAGGAATATAGAAGGGTTTGAGAGTTGAGTAAGAAAGAGACTATTGGTGTTGTAAATTTTTCTGATATTAATGAAATGTTTTGCAGACATAAATATTTGATCCATCTCCTCAGAGATTCCTGTGTTCAACTATCATAGTCAATTTTATTAGTGTATGTGTTTCTTTCTTTGTTTATCATTAAATGTGTTCTTCTTCATTTGAATGAGAAATCATTGATGCAGAATTCATTTTAGTATGCTCTATATCTATCTTGTTTAAGGTATCCATTTTTAGTATGATAAGTTGATGAAAAATTCATCTTAATTGGCTGATCTATGTATATTTGAGTTTTTCCTTTTTCTTATGTCTATGCTTTAAATATTATAAGTCTAGCAATAGTTCATTGTCTGGCCCTTGAGATTGATTTCTTTTCAAACAAGTTCTGAAAAACTGGAAATAATATCCCTTATGACTCCATTCCCATCGGTCTTTACTCCAACCCTACCAACCATGAATTAAACATCCTATCTCTATTTGCAGATATGGCCCCTGTCCTAAGAAAATGAACTATAGTTGAGTTATCATTAGACATCAAACTCATTGAGAGAGCCCTCTCTGATTGGGAAGGCCAACTTTTAGCCTAAAGTTGGTTTATGGTTACCTCTGTAACTTTCCACCACAACCTTGGAAATTTACTGAGTGATAACACACAGCCCAACTGAGGGACATTACAATGTGGAATACTCATAAAAATGAAATTTCTTCTAACTAATTTAATTCATTTACAGTTAATTAATTTCCTATAGTTTTCAACTATGAATCAAAACATATTTAACTAATGTCTATAACAAAAAAATAGATGCATCTACAAAATATCAAAATAACATGATTGCATCTTAAGAATTCACACAACAACATATAAATGATTCTTAAATACACAGAGTTCATGCACAACAAATAAACTCATGAAATAAATCAGCAACAGGATAAAACACTTATCTTTTAATTCTATATTTCAACCAACTTCTTGGGACATACATTCCACCCAACCATATATTGATTGCTCCAAATCTCAACAACCATTCACCCCCAACCTAAGGCTAGTAATCCACAAAAGAGGGTGGTCTCTCACAGTTCACTCACAACTTGAAAAACTCACAACCCACTGATATCTTCCTACAACTGTCATGGGTTTTCCACCAGCTCTCTTCCTCTTGACTTGTCCAACCCAAGGAATCTACCCCTTCACTAATATCAGTCCCTCAGGTGTCCTATTTGTTTACCATGGTTTTTTTGGCACATGTAACCAATAATATCTCAGCTGGGAACTCAAGGTAACTTTGTTTCTAGGAAAAATACCAGCAAAACAACAACAAACACTTGTTATTTTAGTGCAACTTGCCCAGGAGTTCACTCTTCCTACCTAAAAACTTGGCTCTTTAGTTTCTAGATCCAAATACACTCCAATATTTTCCATATTTCTTTACAATTATCCCTCCATAGTTGCTCCATATCCAAGCTCTCTTTCTTTCTCTCTACTTTCTCCTCATGCACAAAGCCTCAATGCATAAAATTGTTTTCCCAACCCACAAAAAATTTATCTATTTGGATTTCCTTACTAGACTCACACTCTTCCCCAATTTAATTGTACTCAAACCCCATGTGCCCAATAAATTTGGGATGTGACTACTCACACCCACCCTCTTACATACATTCAATGATTGGATTTGGGAACACTCAATAAAAAATTTGAAGGTTCATATCCAAATAGAAAATTTTGGAAAAGGGTTGACTAATATACATGGGTAATTCCCCCTTGGACCCCCTCTTGGCCATTATCCTAGACACTCACTTCTCTTGTGGATTAATTTATCCCCCATCTCTTGTCCATGTGTTAAGAACCAAATATCAATATAGCATAGAAAAACCTCAGAAAAAGTACTCAATGCCTTGAAACAGAGATAATTTTAGATAATAAGCCTCTTCGAGGTGGCAATCTCCTTTTACCCCACTTAAATGTTCAAGTACAAGATGATTCAAAATGAAAATGTCTCCTTGGTATATATAGAAGACTAGGAGGTATAATTACAACTAATGGCCTAAAGCTGACATAAATAAAATAACATTACTAATATAATAT
>ML793578.1:122325-135958 GCA_009831015.1 Picea engelmannii
GACACCATTTATGGCACTTTATGGATACCAGCCTCCTTCCATCACTTCTTCTCTAAAATAAAAATCTAAGGTTCAAGCAGTGGAAGATCACATCGAGAATCAACAACAAGTTCTCCAAATCTTAAAGGACAACCTGACCATGGTAGAGAATCGCATGAAACAACAAGCAGATCAACATCGTAGTGAAAGAAGTTTTGAAGTAGGGGATTGGGTGTTTTTAAGACTACAACCGTACAAACAGATGTCCGTCAATCAAGACAAGAAGGATAATAAAGTATCACCAAAGTACTATGGCCCTTATAAGGTGTTGCAAAATATTGGTACTATGGCATACAAATTGGAGTTGCCTGCATCTTCACGAGTACACCTAGTTTTCCATGTTTCATGCTCAAAGAAGGTTATAGGTGACAAGATCCCAGTTCAAACTACATTTCCAGAACTTGATGAGGAAGGAAAAATCATATTGGAGCCTGAAGCCATCACTGACACAAGAATTCACCAGCTAAGGAATAGATCCATTTCAGAGTATCTCATTAAATGGAGGAAACTACCAGCTGAAGATTCCACTTGGGAAGATGAGCATTTTATACAGAAGCATCCAGAGTTACTCAAGCGTTGCGAACAACACTTGTCTCAAGGGGAGGGGCATGTTAAGCCCTAATATTGTCTCATTATCCCTTAATTGGGGCATATTGTATTAGTAATGTTATTTTATTTATGTCGTATTTAGGCCATTAGTTGTAATTATACCTCCTAGTCTCCTATATATACCAAGGAGACATTTTCATTTTGAATCATCTTGTACTTGAACATTTAAGTGGGGTAAAAGGAGGTTACACCCTCGAAGAGGCTAATTATCAAAAATCATTTCTTCTTCAAGGTGTTGAGTAATTTTTCTGAGGTTTTTCTATGATATATTGATATTTGGTTCTTAACACGCACTGCGCTAGGACATACTGGCTATTATAGAAAATTTATTAAAGGTTATGATCAAATCAAAACATCGATGGATAAGTTGTTTAAGAAGGATTCTCAGTTCAACTGGACAGACGAGTGCCAACAAATCTTCGACACACTGAAACAGAAGATGGTCACTGTGCCCATTCTGGTTTTTCCAGATTGGAACAAGGAATTTCATGTGCATGTCGATGTGTCTTCTATTGAATTAGGAGAAGTACTGGCATATCCTGGAGAAGGGGATATCAACCATCTATTAGCTTTCACTAGAAGGAAGCTATCTACAGCTGAAATCAATTATACCACTATAGAGAGAGAAGGATTAGCCATGGTGTAAGCACTGCAAAACTTCTGCCACTACTTGTTGGGAGGAAACTTTAAAATGTTCATAGATCACTCTGCATTGAAGTACCTAGTCAACAAGCCAGTGTTGGTAGGGAAAATATGCAGATGGATTTTGTTGTTTCAATAATATGATTTTGAAATCATAGTCAAGCCAGGAGGAATGAACAAGGCCCCTGACCACTTGTCAAGGTTGGAACATGGAAAAGAACCCACCAGTTTGGAGGATACACTGTCAGATGCATAGTTTCTCACCATTAGAAATATTGAATACCACTTCGGAGACATAGTCCAGTTCCTGTCAATAGGAATGGCACCTAGAGAGTATACAATTCCCCAGAAGAAACAACTAGTGGTATGCGGTGCAGACTTCTCATTGATCGTTGGCCATCTATACAAGATGGGACTTGATGAGATACTAAGAAGATGCATTATGGAGATAGAGCACCCACTAATCCTCACAGAAGCTCATGAAGGAATCACAGGAGGAAATTATGTAGGGAAAGCAACTACATAGAAGGTTCTACGAGCTAGCCTTTGGTGGCCTACCTTACACATAGATTCTAAATATTATGCCATAGCATGTGATGTATTCCAGAGAGTTGGAAAACCATCCTGAATAGATGAAATGCCATTAGCACCACAGATGACCCTACAAGCATTTGAAAAGTGGGCCATTGACTTCGTGGGACCTATAAACCCACCAGGAAAGCACACAAGAGCAAGGTACATTATTACTGCCACTGAATACTTAACCACATGGGTCGAGGCCAGAGCAGTCAAGGATTGTAGTGAAACTACAACTACACATTTTATATTTGATGACATAATAACCAGGTTTGGATGCCCCAAGATCCTTATGAGTGATCAAGGCACACACTTCATCAATAAGACAATTGAAGCCCTCACTAAAGAATTTGCATTCCACCACTAGAGGAGTACACCTTACCATCCACAAGCAAATGGAATGGTTGAATCATTCAACAAGATCTTGGAGACAACATTGACAAAAATTTGCAGTGTGAATAGGGATGATTGGGATCTAAGAGTACCTATAGTAGTATGGGCCTATAGAACCACTTGCAAGAAATTAACAATGAAGACCCCTTTCAAGTTGGTTTATGGTCTTGAAGTTGTTGTCCTGATGGAATATTTGGTACAAAGTTGAAGGATTGTTGTGTTTACATACATGGATGATACTGGCACTGTTTGCGAGAGGCTTCCATAGTTGCTTGAAATGGAAGAAGACATATTCATTGTTGGGTTCCATAAGAAAGTTTAGAAGAAAAGAGAGAAGACCTATCATGACAGACACATCAAGAAGAAGGCATTCAAGCAAGGTGAGTTAGTGCTAGTGTATGACAGTGAATTTATAAAACACCCTGGGAAGTTCAAAATGCATTGGCTTGGATGATATGAAATCGCCTATGTTACAGAAGGAGGAGTTGTGCAGCTGAAGACATTGAATGGAAAATGGAAGGAAGGATTGGTGAATGGGAGTCGACTGAAGTTGTACTATGACAACTAGCTACCTCGCAGCTCTCAGTATAAGTAAGGAGAAAAAGTTCTAGGGACCAGGTGCAGTTGAAACTAGGTACTAGACACAAAAAATACAGTCAACACAAGAAGGGAGAGGAAGCACAAAGCAGAAAGCAAAGGTTGCACTGCGCAATCCAAGTCGAAGAAAAATAAAGGAACCAGATCCGAAGTGCCTCAGGACGAGTCAAAGGTGAGTGTTGGGGGCCTATTGGCCCTTGGTTATGGAAGGAAGTGAAGTACAAGGAAGAAAAGGTAAAAAGTGAGCTTCGCGGGAGACACATTGACTGTCACGGGGTCGAAGTAAGAAAAAGAGGAAAAAATATGGAGCGAAGTGCAGAAAACAAAGTCATTGGATGACGATATTGAGGATGATAGATCAGCAAGGAAAATGGATCGAGGACAACTTAGGAAGTGGAAAAATCCACCGTTGGATTCTTTGGAGCACCGTTGCGAGAAGGAAGGGAAGGCAAGTTGGTGAATCCTAGGAAAAGTGGGTCAAGTTGACCTAGGTTTTTAGACACCTAGGGTTTTGGTATATAGGGTTTTGGCACTTAGGTTTTGGCCTAAGGATGTCGGTGAGGTATTTTAATGTATAAATAAAGGTCAAGAGGACCTGAGTCGGGTTGTTCATTGAGTATTGATAAGATATTATTATTGATCTAGCTCTATTGTGGGAGAGATTATTGTATTGAGAGAGAAAAGTGTTGAGAGAGAGAGCCTTCTAGTATTGTAAGATCTTCAATTGTGTGTGAAGATCAAGTCCTATGGTTGGGTGCACAGGAGAAGGGAGAGAGAGAGAGAAGAAAAAAGATCTACTAGTTGAGAGTGCAGACAAGAACTATGTGCTTTACCTTAATAAATCATAAGCACAGTTCTGTGGACGTAGCCCTAGAGAGTGGGTGAACCATGTATATCTCGCATTGTGTATGTGTGATTGATGCTTTGATCTCTGTTGTTGTTATCTTGTTAGATCTATAACTACGCATGATAGATCTAGATTGATAAGTGATAGGTGCATATTGGTTTGTTGTTTTACTAGATCCACTTGATATTCCCCTAGCTGTAGACATCTCTATCCTGCAACCCACTTATAGTTGCTTCGCAGGTGTTTCCTAAAGGGCCAATAGCTAGGGCTTGTGGGTACACTCTTGGAGTGAACCTCAGGTCTACCCCTATGCCAACAAATGGTATTCCACTCTTTCCACTTTATCTTTGGCTACCTCCTCCATATGGGCTACGAAAATATGATATCCCTTCCTAAAACTCTTCTTCAATTGCATAACTAAAATCTCTCTAACAACTATAGCTCTTGGAATGCCTTGAATCTTTCCTTTCTTCCCTTATTCATCAAGACATGTAATTGTCTTATTGTAACAGTTTAGGACAACATGGGTTTTTTCCAACCAATCCATGCCAGTTAGATAATCAAATGAAATCAACAAAATGAGGTTTACATATACCTTTGTGCTTAGTCCATTCATGTTTATTTGACAATCTTTAACCAACTCATTGATCTTTCTCTTAGCTCATGTGGCTAATTGAACTAACCAAGATAACTTATGCTTGCTCCTTTGCAAGTGAAATATTTCAACAATGTTAGCATTTATGTAACTATGGCTAGCTCCAAAATCAATTAAAATTGTTATGGGTTGGTTATCAATATTACCTTCCTCTTCAATCATGGGGGATTTATATTTTTATTTCTTGTTGTACAAGGCTAAATAAATCTGTGTCATCTTTCCTACCATGTCTTCCAATGTTTTATCATTTTGAACGTTGTGAATAGTTCTCATTCTTTATCCTTTGTGAGGGAAGTCCCTATATAAGTGATTCCCCTCAAATCCACAACATTGAACATATTGTTTCCTTGGCCTTTTCCAAAATGAATATGAAACCGTGTACTCTTTTTTGGCAGACTGACCTTGTTGATTTTCTTGAGAATTATTTCTGAAAAGGGGTGGCTTAAAACCTTTCTTCCTTTGATCCATTTTCTCTTTCATCTTGTCATTCCAAGCCTTTTGAAAAACTATCCTTCCTTTTCTCTACTCATAAAGGTTTCTTTCTCTCCTTATGGTTTCCTCCAAAATTTTGGTAATCCACTAAGAAACCTTTGTATTTTGACCTTCCAATCCTTGATGAAATCAACATACTTCAACAATTCAAAGAACCTATTTTCATATTCATCCATTGTAATGGTTCCCAACTTGAGTTCAAAGAACTCTTTCATCTTTCTTTCATAATAATGCTTGGACAAATATTTCTCTTGGAAATATTCTTTGAATTCCGTCCATGAGATTTTTTTTTCATCAAGGTTCTTGGCTTTCTGTTGATGGGAGAAATTGATCGCTCGTCAACTGGAGGAGTGAATCCGGTCCGGGGTTGTCTAATTAACCCAAGCCATTTATATTAATCCACTCCAATTGGTTTAGTGGCTCCGTTGGCCGATCTAAGTCCTAAAGAAAGCGAAAAACAAAACTAAATAATAATAATAATAATAATAATAATAACTTCACTCGCTGAAAATTATATACAGATCTAATATATATTTACAGTTTACTAAATAATGTTTATAACATAAATATACTTATTGTATGTACACAAATGGATTTATTTCTAATATATGTATAACATTTACAGAATGCAAATTTTAATCTAAATCTGCGAAAATCGAATATGGATTGATTTATTAAACAACAACAAAGTTATCATTTAGTATTTTTGATTTATTTTTTATAATGTTTATAAACAAGAAATGAAAAAGTAAAACTGTCTAATTGAAAACAAATAGTAGAATGTGTTTAGATTGTAGGAAATTTTTGTATTAATTAAACTGTTTTTTATAAAAACTAACAAACTGACCTATAATCGCATCCCGTATTTGTCCTGTGTATAGCATCCAATCTCGTTGTTTGATGAGGTAAACCTGCAACAGATCCCACAAATGCTTCTCATAAATGTGAAGCAGTAATGATTGAATGCGAATGATAGAACATAAAAGATATATAGTAACAACAATCTTATAATTTCATAAGTGGCCACATTGAGATAAATCTTGTTGTGAAAACTTGTGCATGAATGTTCAATAAATGATAAAGATAAATCTCCTAATCTCAAGTTTGAACAAGATAATTACTTTATGTTAAATATAGGACATCAAACATGGATATCATATAAATTTTATCATATCAATCTGCAATAAACCACGAAAGCTAAAGCGATCACAATCTAATTACAAATCAAAATAATCATAACTTGAATAAAAAACACGATATAGGGAAGCTAAAGCTATGCAAATATCATATTCTATTCAAGTCTGTGAATAAAAAATCCATAGTTTTTTCCCCAGGCAGAGGTGATCCCCTGTTTACAACATAACAAGCTTATATATGTTCAGGAACAAAATGTTTCCTGTAGATAACACCCAATTTTTTCCAAATAATGTGGGGGATGCAACCTCCCAAATCTTACTTGATACCCAAAAAGACTAACAGCCTAATCTATTTACTAAAAACGTAAAGATGGCATGGCTGGAAGATCCCAATAGTGCTTCAAATATCTTTGAAAATCATGATTTCCTGAAAACAAAATAAAAATAAAAGATTTTAGATGTATTTTCAATCACTAAAACAAGCAATTCGAATTTTTCTAACTAGCTACAGAATCTGTAGCTAGTTATAATAGCCAATGCAATCAAAACAAACTAATCTTAATCAGAAAAATAGTTTATTGAATCAAATCATATATCCTAACTTAATATTGACCAAATCGTGTTAAAATTAAACAAGTCATACCTCTCTGATCATGAAATCAAATCGAATCATGATGGTTGTAGCTGCTTCTGCGTTTTTTTTTTTTAAATATTACATGTCATGTAGATGTATAACTTGCTAACAAATTGGTTGAATATCCTTTGGATCGATCAAGGGTTCATAGTAGGAGGCTGAGAAACATGGATGGATGGGTGAGAGGGGTGCTGTGGGATGCTAATGCACAGTCCTGGAGAGATCACAGACGTTTCAACACTTGGAAACAGACCAAAACGCTCCCTTCAGCCACAAAGAAAATCTGATATTTGACCTCTAAAGGACAAGCTATATCTCTGTAATGATCCAATTTCTGGGGAAACCACCTACAATGAAGGTAAAAGGGCTCAATTATGTTCTGGGTTTTCAAGGGTTTGATCTAATTCAAAATCGTTTGCTCAGAATCTCTCATGTAAAAACGTGTCTCTGGGAGGCAATTACGAGGTTAGCTTAGGAACTCTTCAGTTACTTCCAATTACACAGACTGATATTTTCTTTGTAGCTATCGAAGGTCAATGCGAACTCTTGGGAAACTCTCAGGTTGAAACCCTCAAACTTCTCAATAAACAAACGCCAACCATTCCTTTCTAAGTCGTATCTGGCGTTGTCAAACGATAACAAGGTTTGGATGCCATTGGGCTCAATCCTCACCATAGGAGCCATGGCTAATAGAAGAAAATTAACACGGGAATCAAAGGTAGGGTTTGATAGAGAAACACAGAGCCATAATCCCGAGTTTCCTCAATGCAATGCAAAGATAGTTCTAAATGGTAGGCAGGGGCATTAATTACCACGTGTGGGAATGAGATCGTGAAGCCTGAGGCCATATAGAACCATAATATCATGTTGTACTTAAAATGGAACCTTGGCATATTGGTACGCATAAGGATTAGAACAGTTGAAAACCATAGTATGCACATCCATGAATTGATTACAACGATAAATGTATCAAATAAACATTGAACCATTAAAAGTTTTATAAATCAAAACCCCATTAAAATTAATCAAATATTGGGAGTGGGAGGTTTTTTACTTATGTAACCAAAGAATGTTTAATACCAAGGAGTTAAAAACTAGGCAAATAATCATGTTCATAGAAAAATGCGGCAATTCGATAAAAGGCCATATGAACAGTTTTTCTTTGATCAAAAAATGAAACCAAGTGTGAATTCCAGCTGCAAGTTTCATGCTTACAGTCATGAAAACTAAAAATCGAAAGGAATATATGTAGAAAGCGACAAGTGATAAGTGTCATTTCTCATGACGAGTAATGAAAATTTAAAGACCCTGTGTAGGCATCTTATAAACAATAGAAATTACATTATAGCTGCCAACAATGGCGACACGCTAGGAGAAGCAGTTATCTCTGCCAAATGAACGAGTTCATATTAGGATAATCAGAAAAAAATTCAAATCGAAAACAACAAAAAAATTAAAATTATAAACATCGTGAACCATTTAAAATGCATTCCAGTTTCAGATTACTATTATTTTAAAAAGATGAAAACTGACAACAACTGTAACAGAAGAGAGTCATGATATTAAAGTTAAAATCTTCAATACTGTTGACAGAGCCGTTGCTTCCAACAGGCATCCATAGCCTTGACAGGGATGTCATTTAACCCACTCTGATATCTGTATCCTGCTAAGAAGTTCCAAATCAAAACGAAGGGCATTTAAGGTCAAAAGAATCCATATCTGAGAATTTTCATATACCTGACATTGCTTCACTGCCAGCGGGCCTGTTCAATACCCTAGCGAAGTTATCTTGGCATCATGCATGCATTTACCCGCTGCCAGCAGACCTGTTCAGTATCCCAACAGGTTTACAAGCACTTCCCACGGCTCTCTGAAAGTTTATTTAGTTCTTTTCCTAAATTTTAATAGAGCGGGGTGATGCTGAAAATCCTGGTTTTTGGACACATCTTAGTAAATTATAGACCTTGAAGAAACTTTTTAGCTGTCCTTCATTTAGATACATAAATAGTTTGTTAATAAACCAACTTTCAAGAGTAGGGAGACATCGTTGATTTTCTCTCTTAAGGAACAGGGACAGCGTAAAAAGAATTTTTATGGATGATCGTGAGTACCTTCAGTTGTGTTGGCATCCAATTAGAATTTCTATCCTATCCTTATAAGCTGCCTACACTAGTGTTTCACAACCCTTGATTTGCATCACAACCTTTGAATAAAATGACACTATTATTTGGTGCATTTACACACTTGCTTTTGTTCTTGTTTTCACAACTGCAGGCATGAAAACTTTGATTTCAAAGTCACATTAAAATCGTCACTGGATTATTATGGTCACTCTTGTCTATGTGTTCATTGCGTTTCCAATTTAATTATAGTCGCACAGTTGGCAAGACTCCAAGACCTTTACTCATTTGGCATTCTTTAATTGTTAATATGACTTTGCTTTTACAAGGCTGTGATGATATCCTTATGATCGAGTTTTTGATACATTGGTGTTTTGGATGTTCTATGTTCTTTCATTGATTTCTTTGACACATTGATTTCATGAAAACAAATTGATGTTGTGGTTAGACCCTTGGTATAAATCATTTCATACATATTTGATATGATCAAACCCTTGGTGTTGATTTCAAATCATTGTTTTGGTTTTAAAACTATGCTAAAACTATTGCTCACGCAAATGTTTGGTCGACTTACCATAGATTTCATTGATTGTTTGAATGGAATAGTTTTTGACATATGCAATAGTGATTTGAATCGCTATATGCGCTATCGGTTGTACTGTGGGAAATGACTGTTTTGCATGGGCTGATCTAGCTCCACCACCTTTTCACACTCGGTCATTAATGTCTTCCCCCCTAGCCCAGGTTAACTCTGTTGTTTTTGGGTAAGCCCATGAGTGTTATGCCCCTGCGTATACTCTATTCGAACCCTTGCTCATGCACCCTGCTCACTGTGTGCTCCCGTCTATGGTTCCTGTGGTGCGCATAGAGCCAAATGATATCCAAACTCTGTTGCTATTCGATAATTCCTGTAAGGATTTAGAAAACAGTGGTTGGTTGGTGTTTATACAGAGGTTCGAGGGTTTCAACCTTTCAGTTGCCCAATAATTCGCCCTCACCTTTGACGGGTGCAGGGATAAATTAGGAGACATACAGCTCAAGCTCAATGAGGAATTCTTAAGCTCGGCTACAGGACTATCAGCTACAAGTCAAAGATGGTTTAAAAATTCCAAAGTAGATGAGGTGTCGTGGCCATTACTATTCACATCAAGAAAGATTGTTTCCTGTGATAAAGGTATGCCTATTACTACCCTCAAACCCAAGTGGCACGATATTTTGGTAATTGTTAAATAGTTTGTGACCTGTAAAGGTCGGTATGGCTTGGTTTTTCTGTATCACCTCCGGTTATTGATGAATTTCATGGGCTACCCTTTGAATATGCCACATTACTTGTTGCGTAGTCTTTACAAGATGTCTAAGAGATTCAAGCGTGAGAAGGCTGATAGCATCCTTTTCCATCACGGCTTGATTAAACTCATTATTTTCCACCATATAAACCTTAGTGGCGATAATTGGCAAGCCTTTCTATCTAGGAATGGCTTTGCCAATCTCGAGTCTGCTCAAATCAACAAGGTTGTGGTTACGAAAACTTTGGTTGGGCCAGCCGTGGCATTTCATATCCTTCTACCCCCTGTCAAACCCTCAGATTTCCCTAACATAGATCTACCCGGTGCCATAGCCAACCCGTGTACCAAAGACAAGACTGAGGCCGTAAAGAAGTCTGTGAGGAAGAAAGGAAAGAATGATACTACTGTCAACAGTAAAGGGAAGAAGAATGCTCGATTGATATCGAGATACGCTAAGAACAAACCCAAGCCAAACATTGACCAAAAGCCAATAGTGCTGAGCGAGGACTCAGACTCCGATATCAAACAATTCCTTGTTGAGGAGTATCCCTATTCTCATGGCCTATGCTCTAAGGAACCCTATGACTATGTCTCTAACTTACCCCTGTGCCTCAAAAATGACCCAAACTACTCGGGAATCAAGTTGCACAAGGAAACCCCTGGTAACTTAAACAAACCCTCGCCTGTGATGCCAAAGCCCAAGCAACCATCATGCATCCAATGTAATGCTTGGCTAGAGCATTATTACACCAACGTTCCCTTGTTGAAATCAAAGATCAAATCGTTAGAGGAACAGGTGACAGTGCTGGCAAAGGAGAACGATTGGCTACGAACCAATGAGAAGAAACAAAAAACCACCGGTTCGATTGTCTTCAGAAATGTCGAAGCAGCAACGACCTTTGTAAATTCAAAATTATCATGACCGAGTTGTTTTCTGATTTCCCAGGTATGTATTTCCATATGAATTTTGTTTTGTAAGTTTGCTTGAATTAATTTAACTGATTGGAGTTGTTTTCAATTAGCTCTTTTCGTTTTAATAGATTCAAACTGGTTTCATTATACTCGGATCACTAAAAATGATTTTGTGTGAATCGTGTACAGTAGATTCGTTTTGCTAAAATTAAATACAGCTATGATTTAGTTAATGAGATTTTATTATTCTCAGTTTAGTATAAATGATTGATTTGTTTTTTATTTTGTTTGGATTGCTTTTTGAAACAATTCTGCATGAATAGTCGATTGAGGTTGGATTTCAGTAAAGTTCTGCTTGTTTTTAAACAATCCTATTGACTTCAATTTACCAGGAACGATTCTGTTTTGGATTGAATCAATATTTTCGTTTTGTATTATGATTGTATTCCACCTGCACACAAGATTTGTTTGCTAAATTCAAACACGGCTATGTTTTGATTTTGCATAACGATTGTGTCGATCTTAAATCGGTTCAATTTGTTCCTGTTTGATTTGATTCACAAACAATGTTGCCTGCCTCGATTAGCACAGTCGCTTGCATAATGCGATGGATTCAAAGTTAGTTTGGATTTAAACGATCTTGTTAATTTCGTTTTGGTTCGACAACAATTTTGTTAAGTGCTGAGTTGACATAAGCTATTGCATGAAAAATATGCTTGATCGGTTATAGCCTGTTTTGGTTAAAATAGATTCAAACATGATTTTGTTTGCTCTCAAATTAGCATAGAAGTTTTGATTTGAATGATTCGTTTGGTTTCCAATTAGCAATTAAATATTTGTTTAATAGTTTGAATATAATTATTTAAGTTTTGGATTGATTTTAAAACGATTATGTGCTCAAATTAGACCAGCTACAGAATTGCAAGATTCTATAGCTAGTCTTAGAATTCTAATTTTTGTTAATTTTACCAATAAAATATCACCTAAACTTGTCTATTCTTGTCCACTTTCAGGTGCATATGAATTTCAATGATCAATTGGCATGCTGTGGCAATTTGAGAGATGTTTTTGTGATACAGTTTTGTTATAGGTTGTTAGCTTTAGTTAGAGTTGGGAGATTATCCCCAAATTTTTTGTAAACTATTTTGACAATTCCCACAAGGATGTTTTACCCTGTGGGAGGTCTTTAAATACTTGTTATTTTTTTTATTGATGGATCATCATCATCACTGTGGGGAGAACCAGACTATGGATTTATAATACATACTGGGATGAAAGTTGATGTCTTGTAACAACTTTCGCTTTCAATATGTTAAACTTTTGTTTCAAGTTTTCCTCATATCAGTTTGCAATTAATTATCGACTACTTTAGCTATCATGATTCATTGCATGTTGATGTGACTTGATTTATATGTTGTCCATATCTAATCTCCCTTATTTAAAAATACAACAATTATTCTGCTTCAGTTTAATGAATTACAGGTTTACCTTTTTCGTTAAATGAATCATTTTGTACAAATCTTTGCACACAGATTTATCTAACTGTGACGATTTGTAAATTATAAGATTGTTGTCATTTTTTATGTCTTGTTTGTCCTGTCATTTATATTTGAAGAGCACAATAGCTTTCCATTTACGAGAAGCTCATGGAGAATCTGGTGCGGGTTTCCTCCCACCGAACGGCTGAATCAACTATTGCATACAGGACAAACTTGAAGCGTTACTTCAGGCCAATTTGCTATTTGTTATTTAATAGTTAATTTATTAGTGTTATTTAAGTAGTTTATATAGATATATGTATAGTTCATATTCATAATTAGAATTATTATTTTAGTCGCTTAGCTTAGATAGTTGTTATTCAATTTCTTTCTTATAAAATTATAAAAATAAAAAAACAATAGTTTCGCTGTCTTATGACAGTTTACAAATGATTTTTTTAGGTTTTCATTTAAATCTGTAATTTGTAAATATTGTATATTTGTAATTGGATATGATTCTGTTGATAATTGAAAATTTAATTTTATAGAATCATTGTTGTATAATTTAGGCAATAGACTGTATATATGTATTTTAGATTTATTATTTAGTTTGTTTTAATTATTGTTTTCATTTAGATTAGTTCCTTAGTGTAGTTTTCATTTGTTTTCCTAGAACTTAGATCGACCAACGAAGCCGCTAAACCCGTCAGGGTGGATCATCCCAAACGGCTTGGGTTATTTAGACAACCCCGGACCGGATCCATTCTTCCATTTGGTGAGTGTTCATTTTCACTCGTCAACAAATGGCGCTAGAAGGAGGGCTGACTAACAAGATGGCCTTGTAGGAGCCTTTATTTTTAAATGTATTCAATTTCCCCCATGGCTCCCCAAATCACTGTGTTGGAACATGCTTTCAACTTCTCATTACCCGATGTTCCCAACGAGGCAGTCTCTCACTTTTCCAAACTCACCTTTGATGGTGAAGGCAATATATCTGCTAAAGACCACCTTAACAAGTTTTGGTGCAAATGCATCAAACATGACATCTCAGATCTAGGAGTTTTATGTAGACTATTCGCTTTTACTTTTAGAGGTCGGATCAAACATTGGTTTGAATCCTTTCCAGCATGTCACATTTTTTATTGGTTTCAATTTGTAGATGAGTTTCTAGATGCTTTTGAAATTTATTTTTTTGATCAATTATGTGAAGAATTCCA
>ML793578.1:148957-163106 GCA_009831015.1 Picea engelmannii
TTTATAGAATCATTGTTGTATAATTTAGGCAATAGACTGTATATATGTATTTTAGATTTATTATTTAGTTTGTTTTAATTATTGTTTTCATTTAGATTAGTTCCTTAGTGTAGTTTTCATTTGTTTTCCTAGAACTTAGATCGGCCAACGGAGCCACTAAACCCGTCAGGGTGGATTATCCCAAACGGCTTTGGTTATTTAGACAACCCCAGACCGGATCCATTCTTCCAGTTGGCGACTGTTCATTTTCTGCTGTCAACAAGTTGCAGATTGAAATCAAGAAACACTTTTCAAACAAGGAGTTATCTTTGACATGGCTGCAAACTCATAAAAATATCACAATTGATGTTTAAGCAGCTTTCAACTGTCATTTTTAGAGGGGAAATGTTTTTGTTCTCTTCGTCTGGGCTAGCCCATGATGCAGGCATGTGTTTCAAAAAGGAATACTGATAAGCAGAAATGAAAACAAAACACACCAATGAAGAAAAATTGGAAAGCAAAGAAATCCAAAAAACAAATATGCACAGAAGGTGTATCTAAAAACATCATGCAAAGAATCCCTTGGGAGACTGAAAAAAATCTTGTTTGATGTAAAAGCAGTCCTACTCGTGGTACCTTGGGTCAGGGTTGATTCAGATTTATTTATCTCTTTACTTTCCATTTAAGATTTTCATGATAATACTGCATTTTTGAAAATAAATGTTCAACTAAAAGAAAAGAGAAAAGGATGAAGCAGACTTCCCTGATAACAGTCATATTATGGTTCTCGTGGTGTGCCCACTTGCATTCATGACTGCATTATTACAAAGAGAAATAGTGAGGAATAAAACTGAAAGAAAACCTATTGCTAACCCTACCCTAACTACTAAACATATCATAATACTACGTGAAGTCATGCTTCCAATGTAGCCATCGGAGTAACTCCAATCCTGCAATGGAAACAAAATCAACCATTACTAATAAGAATGGTAATATATCAAAAAATGACAGAAACATATCACACTTACCTTCATAATCATCATCTAAAAACAAAGTAAGAATGATCTTACCATTCCCTTGAATATTCTTGTTGTACGAATCCTCCAACCATTGTGCAATCTTGTCGCGATAAGGGTCATAATGGCATGGGAGAGTGTAAGTAAGTTTAAAAAAATTGTCAAGATTACGAGGAAATGAAATAACCATCAACCAAGGCCGAAATGCCCCATCCTCTTGACAACTCTCTAAGTATTCAATAATTTCTTCACATGGAGGATCTAAAAGAAATATGTCACGCCTACTTCCAAGATACTTAGGTAAAAAGAAAGAAAACACAACTTTATCTTTATTATGAAATTTTGTTATATATGAATATTCAAGCCATCCTAAGATCCTGTCACAAAAATGAGGATTCAAACCATGAATTTGATGAAACGAATATATTGATGGGGAAATCATCATAAGAGGATTCATGACGTCAATTAGATCATTGGTTTGAATGCTTCCTTTGATGAGATTGATCATTTCAAAATGTGAAGAATAAACATTAATATTTGAGCTAATCAAAGAACGAATATGAAATGTAGAATGTTTGATTTCCACAAGATATAGTGCATTGTCTTTTTCAACAATAAACTATGTAAAATCATTTCGCAACATGTCTTTTTCCCATATGAATGATGAAAGTGAACAAGTGTCAAATCCAACTTTATCAATGTTAGGTTTGGAATTAATTTCACCAAAATTTAGCATATTGAAAGAATATGATTGTGGCCGAAAAGAGTAGGATGTTGTAGGTAAGATGTCAAGTCCAACAGAGTCTAGGAATAGATCAGGATATAAAAAATAAAAGGAATCGGAAATAAGCACATGAAAAGAATCTCTTGAACTACAATAATTAACAATGGTATTCTCAAGACATTTCTCTTCACTTTCTTTAAAACTCTTACTCTGTTTTGGTGACAAATTTCTCAACATAATATGATCATCTGGATTTGCCTTCTGTGTGATAGATAATTCAAAATTTATGTGACAAACATCTAGTCTTTCATGTGAACAAAGTGCATTTTGAGGATGAAGGTTTAAAGTTTCTTCTTCTAGTTGTGTATCTTCTTCTCTAATCAGTTTCATAAGAGTATTAGAATGTTCAAGATGATTTTTGTCACTTAAGTGTTCTTCAATGACTGATTTTAAACATTGATTAGAGCATGAGTTAGAAGAATGAGGATATTCACCTTGAGTTAGAAACGAATCTTCTTCCATACTGGTCAAAGACTGAAAATACAATGATTCAGAGGAAAAACTAATTTGGTTGTCATTAAGAACCTAGTCAATAGATTCTACCTCCCTAGCTTGTTCAACATTGTCGGAAGGATTCTTCTCATCTTGGGAAGAAGATTGTTCTTGCAGTTGAGTGATAGGATTTGCAATTGGTTCTTTATTCTTGATTGAATATGACTTGATGGAAGGGATGTAAGAATCATAGAAGAGATTTAATGCAAATGACATGCCATCGAAATTAAATTTACAGAGGATATGATAAACTCTTGTCAAAAAGTCTTTCGAAGATGAATCGTGTTGATTAGAAAAGTATGAAATTCTTCACATAATTGATTGAAATCATAAATTTCAAAAGCATCTAGAAATTCATCTACAAATTGAAACCAATCAAAAATGTGACATGCTGGAAAGGATTCAAACCAATTTTTAATCCGACCTCTAAAAGTAAAAGCGAACAGTCTGCATAAAACTCTTAAATTTGAGGCCAACTTGTCAATCGGCCCTCCTTCTAGTGCCATTTGTTGACGGGCGAAATTGACCTCTCGTCAACTGGAGAAGTGAATCCAGTCTAGGGTTGTCTAATTAACCCAATCCGTTTGGATTAATCCACTCCGATGGGTTTAGAGGCTCTGTTGGCCGATCTAAGTCCTAAAGAAAGAGAAAAACAAAACTAAAAAAAAATAACTTAACTCGCTGAAAATTATGTACAGATCTAATATATATTTACAGTTTACTAAATAATGTTTATAACATAAATATACTTATTGTATGTACACAAATGGCTTTATTTCTAATATATGTATAACATTTATAGAATGCAAATTTTAATCTAAATCTGTGAAAATCGAATATGGATTGATTTATTAAACAACAACAAAGTTATCATTTAGTATTTTTGATTTATTTTTTATAATGTTTATAAACAAGAAATGAAAAAGTCAAACTGTCTAATTGAAAACAAACAGTAGAATGTGTTTAGACTGTAGGAAATTTCTGTATTAATTAAATTGTTTGTTATAAAAACTAACAAACTGACCTGTAATCGCATCTCATATTTGTCCTGTGTATAGCATCCAATCTCGCTGCTTGATGAGGTAAACCCGCAACAGATCCCACAATGCTTCTCATAAATGTGAAGCAGTAATGATTGAATGTGAATGATAGAACATAAAAGAGATATAGTAACAACAATCTTATAATTTCATAAGTGGCCACATTGAGATAAATCCTGCTGTGAAAACTTGTGCATGAATGTTCAATAAATGATAAAGATAAATCTCCTAATCTCAAGTTTGAACAAGATAATTATTGTATGTTAAATATAGGACATAAAACATGGATATCATATAAATTTTATCATATCAATTTTCAATAAACCAAGATAGCTAAAGTGATCACAATCTAATTACAAATCGAAATAATCATAACTTGAATAAAAAACATGATATAGAGAAGCTAAAGATGTGTAAATATCATATTCTATTCAAGTCTGTGAATCAGAAATCCATAGTTTTTGCCCCAGGCAAAGGTGATCCCCTATTTACAACATAACAATCTTATATATGTTCAGGAACAAAAATGTTTCCTGTAGATAACACCCAATTTGTTCCAAAAAATGTGGGGGATACAACCTCCCAGATCTTACTTGATACCCAAAAAGACTAACAACCTAATCTATTTACTAAAAACGTAAAGATGGCATGGCTAGAAGATCCCAACAGTGCTTCAAATCTCTTTGAAAATCATGAGTTCCTGAAAATAAAATAAAAATAAAAATATTTTAGATGTATTTTCAATCACTAAAACAAGCAATTCGAATTTTTCTAACTAGCTACAGAATCTGTAGCTAGTTATAATAGCCAATGCAATCAAAACAAACTAATCTTAATCAGAAAAATAGTTTATTGAATCAAATCGTATATCCTAACTTAAGAGTGACCAAATCGTGCTAAAATTAAACAAGATCATACCTCTGGTCATGAAATCAAATCGAATCATCATGGTTGTAGTTGCTTCTGTGTGTTTTTTTTTTTTAAATATTACATGTCCTGTAGATGTATAACTTGCTGACAGATTGGTTGAATATCCTTTGGATTGATCAAGGGTTCACAGTAGGAGACTGAGACAAATGGTTGGACAGGTGAGATGGGTGTTGTGGGATGCTAATGCACATTCCTAGAGAGATCACAGACATTTCAACACTTGGAAACAGACCAAACCGCTCCCTTCAGCCACAGAGAAAATCTGAGATTTGACCTCTAAAGGACAAGCTATATCTCTGTAATGATCCAATTTCTGGGGAAATCGCCCACGAAAAAGGTAAAAGATCTCAATTCAGTTCTGGGTTTTCAAGGGTTTGATCTAATTCAAAATCGTTTTCTCAGAATCGCTCATGCAAAAACGTGTCTCTGGGAGGCAATTACGGGGTTAGCTTAGGAACTCTTCAGTTACTTCCAATTACACAGACTGATATTTTCTCTGTAGCTATCAAAGGTCAATGTGAACTCTTGGACAACTCTCAGGTTGAAACCCTCAAACTTCTCAATAAAAAAATGCCAACCATTCCTTTCTAAGTAGTCTCTAGCGTTGTCAAACAATAACAAGGTTTGGATGCCATTGGGCTCAATCCTCACCACAGGAGCCATGGCTAACATAAGAAAATTAACATGGGAATCTGAGGTAGGGTTTGACAGAGAAACACAGAGCCATAATCTCTAGTTTCCTCAATGCAATGCAAAGATAGTTCGAAATGGTAGGCAGGGGCGTTAATTACCACGCGTGGGAATGAGATCGTGAAGCCCGAGGCCATACAGAGACATAATATCACGTTGTAATTAAAATGAAACCTTGGCATATTGGTATGCATAAGGATTAGAACAGTTGAAAACCATAGTACGCACATCCATGAATTGATTACAACAATAAATGTATCAAATAAACATTGAACCATTAAAAGTTTTATGAATCAAAACCCCATTAATATTAATCAAATATTGGGAGTGGGAGAATTTTTACTTATGTAACCAAAGAATGTTTAAGACCAAGGAGTTAAAAACTAGGAAAATAATCATGTTCATAGGAAAATGCAGCAATTCGATAAAAGGCCATATGAACAGTTTCCCTTTGATCAAAAATCGAAACCAAGTGTGAATTCCAGCTGCAAGTTTTCATGCTTATAGTCATGAAAACTAAAAATTGAAAGGAAGATATGTAGAAAGAGACAAGTGATAAGTGTCGTTTCTCATGGCGAGTAATAAAAATTTGGAGACCCTGTGTAGGCAACTTATAAACAATAGAAATTACATTATTGCTGCCAACACTTTCTTAAGTTGATCCTGTTGGAGTTACTTCACACACACATATGATTTATTTTTCCTAAGTTTTTTCCTTGTTTATTAGTCATTATTAAAACTCCTATATGTTAGGAATAATATTCCTCTAGGTAGAATATTCTCTTCAGTTTTCACTTCAGTTTGATCAATTGAGTGAATTCTAGATGCTACATTAGGATTATCATCATGCAGTATTGGGATCATCACCAACTAATGCACATAGCCCTCTGGATCATCACCAGACTAACGCATTAATCATTATTCCCTAATATCTTCCTCACTTCACTATGTTTCAGTCAGTTAGCTAAAGATTGATAGACTAGTTAACTCAGACTAGGTGACAGTTCACTCCCATAACTACCTAAGAGACTAGACTAGGTGGGTGTTTACTTCCATAAATATTGGTGTGTGTCCATATCACTCTAGACCACCAATATGGTGAATTAGTTACTCATGTATCCTATATCTATTGTAAATTATTCACTCTTTGAGTGTGGAATACGGTTAATGAGAATTCTTCCATTATTTCTCTCTTACTTCTTCTTTCTCAATTTCTCTCTACAAATGTGTGTGGTATTTTCGAGCTACAACTATTCTATGCAGGTTCAACACATTTACATGGTATCAGAGCCGACAGAACAATAAGCAAAAGATACACCAAATTACTTTTGCAGGTACTATGTTAGGGTCCTAACCCACACATAGGTAGAACAATATATTCAAATGTAATAAAGGTCAATATTAATAAGGCCTTTCAATAAAATAGAATAAGGCGGATGTAAGAAGACCTAATAGAAGCTTTCGCTTCTAAAAGGATCTTCCTCTAGATGCTTCTTTTGATAGACATATTTAGTATAAATAGGAGTTGAGGGTATGAGAACCCTAACTTGGAGATTATTGTAATAAAGTGTTTCTCGACTGGAGGTTGCCCCCTCGAAGAGGCCCGTGAACATTGCTCTATGAATCAAAGTGCTATTTTTGTTGTTGTTATTATATCATTTCTGTGTTATTCTGGAAATTATGCTGGTTATATTACTGTTATTCTACCATTTCTAGCATTTTATTTCTATTCTGCATACTTTTTATATCTGGTATATTACAAGTGGTATTAGAGCACTTTCCTTGGCAAAAATTGTGGGTAAATTGTTTTTCAGGGTAGAGACGTATTACGACATCTTTAAGCCACAGAGATCTGTCGTTACATGCATAAACCTGTGATTGAGGGATTCATACACATAGGAAATACAAGTGGTTCGTAAGCACACATCTGTTGGCCACCCTTGTAAACCCTATTGGTACCCCTTCGAGTGGTAGCACATCAGACAACACATGTGTATGGATTGACCTAGATTTCCTGAAGCCCTCTTTAGATAAACCGATCTGCCGCCTAACTGCTATAGTGTCACCGAGAAAAACACTCGGGAAGATACTCTCTATTACTTGGGTAGTCGGGTAGTACAGCTAAGGGTACGGTCTATCCTCCTTAGTTAGTTCCTTGAGATATTGGGCTGAGTACTACTATTGGACCCCGTACGTATATCAAAGAGATATAGCACAGGGAAAACCCTTGTCTATAGAACCCTTGAATACCTAACCCTTAGGGACAGAAACATAAACAAATCAAAATAGACAAGATCTATTTCCGGGCAACTGTGTTCGGGTTACCAAGTAACTACACATTTATTCTTGGTTAATAATTTGGGCATTTCATCACTATAGTATTCTTCAGACCGGAGTATAACTCCACAGGTGTTTTTAAAAAAAAAAAAAAAAATTCTGGAAATTGTTTCACCATTATTTGAGACTTATTCCATTGGATTCATCTCTTCACCCTTATCACATTTCTACATATCATTTTTTAGAAAAAAAAAAAATTCCCCACCTGCCCCTTTTTCGTTCCCTCATTCTCATGGCCCATACCCATAGCCAAGAATTGGAAGCTTGCTTCAATACCTTGCAATCTAGTCTCACCGAGACCCAACAAGAAGTGAAAAAACTCAGTGCCAATGTTGCCTCCATCAATACAACCATGCAGTTCTCAATGGAGGAAATAAAACAATACCTGACCACCCAACTTGAATCTATCTTTTCATCACTCTACACCAAGCTTAATATCCCTATAGATAACCCTTCCTCTGACTCACCTCCACATACTAAAGCTGAACATTCCTCTCATTCCCATAACTTTCAGCACCATCACTTTCAACTTGACCTACGCCTTCCATAGGTGGTTGTGACCAACTTTGATGGTTCGGACACCACTGGTTGGGTAACCCAAATGGAACATTATTTCTCTTTATACGGCATTACAGATGACTTGGCCAAACTTCGGTATGGTGTTCTCCATCCAGATCAAGAACGTTGGCAATGGTGGCAATGGAGAAAATCTTCTCGTCAAGGGTATATTTCTTGGACACACTTTGTCGCAGAGCTTTATGAACTCTTTGACATTGAAACCAACCATTTGGGCCATTTGACAAAGTTGAAATAATCAAGAACAATGGAAGACTTTATAGCTTCCTTTGAGCACCTGGATTTTCGAACAGAGAGCATGTCTGATGCCTTTTTCCAAGAGTGTTTTATTAGTGGCCTCAAGGATGAGATTCGGGCCCATGTTCTCATGGCTTAGCCTTATATTTGGGTGGAGGCTACTAAAAGAGATAAATAATAACAACAGGTGGTATCTTCTCAAAACCGAAAACCCTCCTTTATCCCTCTCCCTAAACTAGTAAATCCCACTACTCCCTCTGCTCCACTAAAGATCCAAAAATTGACCAAGGATGAAATGGCTGAACCCAAACTCAAAGGCCTTTGTTATAATTGTGATGACAAATATTTCCCGGCCCACAAGTGTAAGGAACAAAATATTTTTATGGTCATCTCAGAGGATATTTCATAGAGGATGTTGAAACTCCCCTTATGTCTGAGTCACGTGAAACCATTGACATAACCCCTCCCTCGGACCCTCCCGAAGTAGAACCAGTCATTTCCCTCAATTCTCTCACTGGCTTCTCCACTTCCCAAATCATCAAGCTAATCAGTTACATCAAGCATCGGAAGGTCATCATTCTGGTTGATAGTGGAAGCACCCATAATTTTATTCATTGCCGCATTGCCCAAGAAACTCATTGCTACATCCATGTCATCAATAATTTTCAAATCATGATTGCCAATGGTGGTTCCATGAAATGTGGAGGGCATTGTGAAAATGTGCATCTCCAAATTGGTGACCACCACTTGAAATCTCATATGTTTGCTATCGACACGGGTGGTTGTGACATTGTGTTGGGTGCAGACTAGCTAAGGACTTTGGGTCCCATTCTCATGGATTTTAAGGAATTAACCATGCAATTTGACCAGGAGGGCCACCAATATAAATTCCAAGGCATCATCATCGGTTCACCTAATATCATTAGTTCCTATCGCATGGAAAAGATGCTCAAAAAAAGGTCATTTTGGTGTTATTGCCCAACTCCATGCCATACAAGCAACAGAGACACCCTCGGTGTCGCAAGACCTCCAATCTATCCTTTCTAAACATCAAGTGGTCTTTTCCACCCCCCAAGGACTCCCTCCTTCCTGTAGTGTTCATGATCATTCCATTCCCCTTGTACCCGGAAGCCTTCCTCCCAACATCCATCCGTATCATCACCCCTTTTCCAAAAAAAATGAAATTGAGAAAATGGTCCAGTAACTCCTTAATGCAGGCATTATCCACCCTAGTACGAGCCCCTACTCTTCTCCTGTGGTCATGGTCCTGAAGAAATAAGGTTCTTGGTGAATGTGTCCTAACTTCTGTGCCCTCAACAAACTTACCATTAAAGACAAATTTCCCATTCCTGTCATTGATGACCTCCTAGATGAATTGAGTGGCACCCAATTCTTTACTAAATTTGATCTTCATTCGGGCTACCACCAGATACATATGAAAGAGGTAGACATTCCAAAGACTTCCTTTAGAACTTAAGAAGGCCACTATGAGTTTGTGGTCATGCCCTTTGGCTTGTGTAATGCCCCCTCCACCTTCCAAAGCCTCATGAATCATGTCTTTCATCCTTTTCTCCGTCATTTTGTCCTATTTTTCTTTGATGATATCCTCATCTATAGAAAAACCTAGACAGACCATCTTTCTCATGTGGATCTAGTTCTCCATCTACTCTCTCAACACCAACTTTTCCTGAAACAATCTAAATGTTCTTTTGGCACCTCAGAAGTAGAATACTTGGGTCATCTGGTTGGGAAGGATGGCATCAGGGTGGATCCTAAAAACATTGAAGCTATGTAAGACTGGCCTCACCCAAATACTCTCAAAAGATTGCATGGATTTCTTGGCTTAACAGGGTATTATCATAAGTTTGTTAAGAATTATGGAAAGATTGCAACACTTCTCACTGCTCTCCTAAAAAAGAACTCTTTCACTTGGAATCCAGCCACTACTCAACCTTTTCAGACCTTGAATATGGTCATGTGCACCACCCCAGTCCTGGCCCTTCCTGATTTCACAAAGACCTTTCTGTTGGAATGTGATGCCTCAGTGAAAGGAATTGGTGTTGTCCTTATGAAAGAGGGTCGACCTTTGGCCTTTAACAGCAAGCAACTATCTGAAAGAAATTTGGGCAAATCAATCTATGAAAATGAAATGTTGTCTATTCTGCATGCGATTGCTATGTGGCACCATTATCTATTGGGGAAACGTTTCAAAATTAAGACAGACCATCAAAGCCTCAAGTATTTTCTAGAACAACGCATTTCCTCCCCGGAGCAACAAAAATGGGTGACTAAGCTCTTTGGATATGATTATGATATCATTTACAAGAAAGGCAAAGACAATGTAGTTGCAGATGCACTTTCCTGAAAATATGAAGATGAAGGATCCCTTTTTTCTCTTTCCTTCATTGTACCATATTGGCTCCAAGTCATTCGTCAGGAATGGATACAAGATCCCAAAAGTTCGCATCTGATCCAACAATTGCATTCCAATGCTCCAGCTTCCCCTAGGTACTCTTTGCTCCACGATGAGATTTGATACAAAGGCCGTTTGTATTTAAGTAAACAATCAAAGCTTAAATCCATGGTACTTTCTGAGCTTCATGCTACACCCACAGGGGGGCACTCCAGGTTCACCAAAACCTATGACAGGGTCAAACGTTCTTTTTTCTGGGATGGTATGAAACAATACATTTGTAATTTTTTCACTGAATGTGATGTGTGTCAACGCAACACGGGAGAAATAGTCAAATCTCAGATCACACTACAACTGCTTCCTATTCCACCTGCTATTTGGAAGGATATCTCTATGGATTTTATTACCAGCTTACCCAAATCGGGAAATAAATTATTCATCATGGTGGTTGTTGATCGCCTTTCCAAGTATGCTCATTTATTCACTCTTCAACACCCATTTAAATCATCCATGATGGATCAAATTTTCATGGATCATGTCTTCAAGCTTCATGGCATGCCGCACTCTATTGTTTCTGATTGCGACCCAACTTTCACAAGCAATTTTTGGCAATCATTGTTCAAGCTACAAGGCACCCAATTGCATCTCAACACAACTTATCATCCCCAGACTGATGGTCAAATGGAAGTTGTCAACAAGTGTTTGGAAACATATTTGAGGTGTTTTGACTCAAAAAAGAAAAATCAGTGGGCTCAATGGTTACCCCTAGTTGAATGGTGGTACAACACTTCATACCATACAACTACATGCATGACTCCTTTTGAAGCGGTATATAGATAGAAGCCACCTTCATTTCTCTCATACTTACTGTGTGCCTTGAAGGTTGAGGTGGTTGAACAAACACTTACAGTTTGAGAGGCTATTCTCTGTACCCTCAAAGAGAATTTGGTCATGGCACAAAATCGCATGAAGTAACAAGCAGATCAAGTTCTCTCTAAACGTCAATTTGCAGAAGGGGATCAGGTGTTTCTTCGACTTCAACCTTACAAGAAAAATTCCCTCAAGGCCGAGCATTGTCAAAAGCTAGCACCCAAATTTGATGGTCCTTATATCATTCTCAAGTGTGTGGGACAAGTAACCTATCAGTTAGCTTTTCCCATTCATTCTAAGCTACATCTTGTTTTTCATGTTTTATGTTTAAAGAAGGTGATTGGAGCTAAGTGCCAAATTTAAACCAACCTTCCTAAGTTAGCTGAAGAAGGATCCATTTGGATACAACCACAAACCATTTTGGACTAGCATGAGCATTGCCTGCGTTAGATAACCATCAAGGAAGTGTTGGTCCAGTGGAAAGATACAACTCTAGCAGATGCCACTTGGGAACCACCTACCATTCTGCAGCAATTTCTACATCTCAATCCTTGAGGACAAGGCTATTTTTAATGGGGCAGACATGTTAGGGTCCTAACCCGAACATAGGTAGAACAATATATCCAGATGTAATAAAGGTCAATATTAATAAGGCATTTCAATAAAATAGAATAAGGCGGATGTAAGAAGACCTAATAGAAGATTCTGCTTCTAGAAGGATCTTCCTCTAGATGATTCTTTTGATAGAAATATTTAATATAAATAAGAGTCGAGGGTATGAGAACCCTAGCTTGGATATTATTGTAATAGAGAGTTGCTCGACTGGAGGTTTCCCCCTCGAAGAGGCCCGTGAACATTTCTCTCTGAATCAAAGTGTTATTTTTGTTGTTGTTCTTATATCATTTCTATGTTATTGTGGAGATTATGCTGGTTATATTACTGTTATTCTGCCATTTCTAGCATTTTATTTTTGTTCTGCATACTTTTTATATCTGGTATATTACATACTGAATATTGAAGAATGTAGAAAAGATGGGTTATTCATCGACAATAATTCTCATGCATCGTAACTATTTGGAGTGGAAGACAAAAAATCTTCTTTAGCTTAGATGCAGAGGCTTGTACCAAATGTTAATATTATGATAGATTCGGTAGGTATGAACCTCTATTATGACCTATGATGAGACTAGAATCCTCTGGAAGGAAGCAAAGAATTGAAGGAAACCCTAGACAAGTTGTCGGCTGGACAAATACATTTAATATGAATTTATTGATACCCAGAAGGAGAAGTCGACCCCAGTTAGCCTGCCCAACTCACTATAAATACAAGGCACTAGTTCTCATTATTCATCATCTCAATAGTTGCAGAAAGATCCAAATCTGCGTAGGCAGTTGCAGGCAGTTGCAGTTTTGGTGCACAAGTTTCTGGGAGAGCTGGGAAAGTGGTGTGCTAACTTCTGGGTGGGATCATAGGTTCAACTTAGTTTCTATTCTTGCTTGGTGCATTAGCCTCTCTTGGCTATTGGATTTCTACCAGGATTCTCTTCTTGGTCAAGGTCAAGGTGCTCGGAGGGTGGCTTCGACTAGTGGTTGGGTGACGAGGGTATCGTCAATGGTAAAATGAGCACAATATTCTATATTCTAACAGGTTATGGGCCCACACCCCTTCAGTCAGCCTAAAATGATGGAAGGAAACATAGCCGCTAGACATTGAATCTCGTTGAGGAACTACCGCTAGGGTTACTAGAAGGAGAAGCTTCCAAAGAACTGCAGCTAGGGTTACTTGTAGAAGCAGTTGCAGAAACCCTAATTCGTGGATCCAGAACCTTGTGATGGAGCATCTTGCTCAAAGAGAAGATATTTAGATGCACCCTAACTCAGCACACCTCTTGACTCTCTCAGAAGACAGAAATGATTAAGTTGAAGTTTTGGATCAAGGCATGACCAGTTACCAGTCAACTGAAGACATGTGTGAAACAATCAGTCTCTTACACTACTCATCACTTACCGGGACAATTGAAGATGATATGTGGATAATCAACAGTGGAGATTCCAGGCACATGACGAGAGATCAAGCTAGACTCTCAAATCTAAATGAAAGAAAGACATCGTACAAAGTGGATCTTGGAGACAAAAGTACTTACCTCGTCAAAGGGTTTGGACAAGCCTTCGTCAAATTGGAATCAAGTAATCATGTTCACTTAAGTAATGTTCTATATGTACCTAGTTTAGAAAATAATCTTGTATCAATATCATGTTTAGAAGACAAAGGAAATAGAATATCCTTCATGGATGGAAAGGTTTTATCATGGCATAAGAATTCCAGCATAGAAGACACTAGGGTTATTGGAAGTCGTGAAGGAAATATGTATAGACTACTAGAACAAAATGAAGAAGCTCTAGTACATGAAGAAGTCAAACCTAATGAACTTTGGCATAGAAGGTACGCTCATATCAATTATAAAGCATTACCTTTCCTCAAAAAAATGGTTGAAGAAATACCATAATTGAAATCTACACATGAAGGAATCTGCAAGGGATGTGCCCTTGGGAAGAATTGTTGGGTATGTGTTATATTCTTTGCATGTGTGTGTGTGTGGGTGCGTCAAATACGATGACTGCGTCTGACGATCCCTTCACCTGTTATTTGCTATTTTTAGCGGATTTTGCTATTTTTAGCTGATTTGTAAATTAATCCCGGATTAAGGGATTAGGGTTTTGGTATCTACGGAATACCTAAAAACATTGTATATATTGTATGGAGAATGGTGAAATTCGATATAAT
>ML793578.1:172941-186315 GCA_009831015.1 Picea engelmannii
GTTCCCATAAATTTTTCCCTATTTCCTTGTTTATTTCAATGTATCTTTTATATTTGGGTACCTAACATGGCCTCATTGCTGGGACCCATTCTTTATTTTCACCATAGTGATGTTCAGGGCGGGTGTTGGAGTTACTTCACACACACCTAGAATTTATTTTTCCTAATGTTTTTCCTTGTTTATTAGTGATTATTCAGTCTCCTATATTTTAGGAAGAATATTCCTCTAGGGAGAATATTCTCTTCAATTTTCACTTCAGTTTGATCAGTTGAGTGGAGTCTAGATGCTACATTGGGATTATCATCATGCAGCATTGGGATCATCACCAACTAATGCACATAGTCCTTGGCATCATCACCAGACTAGAGAATTACTCATGATTCACTAATATCATTCTCACTTCACTCTGTTTCAATCTATTAACTAAAGACTGACAGACTAGTTAACTCGGACTAGGTGGTAGTTCACTCCTATAACTGCCTGAGAGGCTAAACTAGGTGGCAGTTTACTCTTGTAACTGTTGGTGTGTGTCCAGATCACTCTATACCACCACTATGGAGCATTAGTTACTCATGTATCCTATATCTATTGTTAATTATTCACTCTTTGAGTGTGGAATATAGTTAATGAGAATTCTTCAATTCTTTCTCTCTTGCTTCTTCTTTCTCAATTTCTCTTTGCAAATGTGTGTGGTATTTTATAGATAGATATATTTTGTGCAAGTTCAACACATTTACAGGTCCCACCACATGGATTCCTTTCCTTTCAAGTGGTAGGTGTAAATTCTAGCTTCTACCCAGGAGGGGTAATCATGCAGTTGGAAATATTTCTTCATTTCCAGCATATAGGCCTCAACCTTTTTTCCCTTCATGGGCTCACCATTGAATGTAGGTTGCTTGACTTTCATGAGTTCACCTTGCAAGATATATGCCTCAGACCTTATTTTCCTCCGAACATGGGACACACTTGGACTACTACCTATCCCTGAACTTACATGAGTTCTTCTAGTGGATTTCCTTGGAGAATGATGGTACCTACTCATGATTCCTGAATTCCTATCATTCCCATTATCATCCCTTTTGATATGAGATCTTGATGTTGAAACTTGTCTAGCACTAGTTTCTTTCTTAGTTCCGGAGTCCTTGTTGAATTTATTATGAAACATATTTAATCTCTTAAGTGTCTCTTCCTAAGCCTTCATAATCCTTTCATTATCAACTCTATAGCTTTTCAGTTCCCTATGCAGTCTTCTCATAGTGATAGGCTCCTGCCTATATCTTCTTCCATTTGAATTTGTTTCAACATTTCCCATGCTGAAATCCAGACCCCTGACCTCTTCCTCATGGTTGTAATATCCCTAAGAATATTCCATAACTCCAGTCCTCATATAAGAACCAAATTTTCCTTCATGTATCTCTAATTCTGCAAGAAATGTGCATGCAATAATTACTGCCAGAAATATGCATAGCAATGAACATTTCATCATAAAAAATACATGTTATTTCTTCCTCAATTTATGAAGGACACATTGCACTGAATAAAATTTTGATTCCCTTGATGATTTCCTCTCTCTAACAACTTTCCAATGGCTATATTCAAGCCTCAATCTGAGTTATGAGTAAAATGTTATAACAATTACATGTTGCCAATTCCACTCTTTTACTGCTACATAAATCTATTTACTAATTTTTGAGAATTTTTGTTTCCTATTTTAAAAATTCTAGGTGGAAATATTTCTTCAAATCCTCAATACCTTTTGCAAAAACTATTCGTTTTCTCAAATACGATCTCCGAGATGAAATTTATGGTCCAAAGAAGTTTAGTTTGTTTTACCCAATTAATCCATGCATTCTACAAGTGTCTTATTTCTCTTCTTGCACACTTTCAAGTACCTATAAAAAAAATATGACTTCACCACTAGATTCTATGGGTCATAATATTTCCATTGACTGCTCATGTGCACAAAACAGACTTTTGAGCATGGAGTTATGCCTTATGGAATTAAAACTAGTGCCAAAAATTTTACCCTCACTGTTTTTGCTGTAACTTTCTCATATGAGCTCCATTTTGAAAACCGTTTAGCTCATTGGATAGATCTATCTGGGTTCTTTTTTTTTAACTGCAAATACAAAGTTTACCTTGTTACACTTTATACTAGTGGGTTTTTATTTTCTAAAAACGTTGCTTAGTACCTCAAAAATGCCCTGCTAATTAATGCCTTCAAAATCCACAAAAAAATCACATAAAATTGAATGTAAACCTGATATTGCTCACGTTTTTCTCGTTGATACAGAATCTACCATTCTTTGGGGTCTCTCTCCTTCTCCAATGGAATCCCCTCCAAGTAATGAGGCCATCCTTTTTTATTGGGGTGCGCTAACTAGACCTCGTCTTCCCTCTCACATTCCTTTCTAGATTACAATACATGTTTATGGTCGGGATGTTCCTCAGACGTTGATAGATGAAGGTTCGTCCATTATTATTTTATCCTTTGTTGCTTAGAAGGCTTTAGGATTTCCTCTTCTTGTGTCAGTTATCCAAAATCTGTTATCTTTTAACAGAAGAACTGGTCAACCTTTAGGGACCCTTCCTCAGTTTCCTATAACTTTGGGAAGGAAAATTGTCTTTATTGATGTCAAGGTAGTCCAAGACCCCTTGGATTTCTCTTTTCTTCTTGGGAAAGACTATGTCTATACCATGAAAGCTATCGTGTCCACTCTTTTTCTTGTGATATCTTTCCCTCACATTGGAAGAATTGTGACTATTGATCAACTTTCGTTTGTTGGCCCTGACTTGACCATCAACTCAATGACCTCCTTAAACGGTTCGTATATGCAGACACTATCACCCCCACCACAGATCAATGATGTGGCACTGTCTCCTACACCTTCAATTTCTGATGGAGATGAGAATCTCACTGTAAGTTCAGTCTCTTATGACTTAGATTCGGTAGTTGACATGGTGATATCTTCGATAGGGTATTTAGAGCTTGATCTCCTTACCCCTGTCGCAACCCTCGACATGTGTTCCTTCCAGAGTATGTTTCTTCTGTCAAGTGAATATCTCTTGGAGGCCATTACCAATTTTTATCCCTTGACATGGTGTCCTTCCAGAGAATTGTCCTTTTGGAAGCCATGATCAAGAAGAAGAGTTTGAGCATGGTTTTCTGATTTCAATCTCATTAAAAAATGAAACCAGCTTTGAGCATGGTTTTCTGATTTCAAGCTCATTAAAAAATGAAACCATATTTGAGCATGGTTTTTTTATTTCAATCTCGTTAAAAAATGAAACCAACCACATGGATAGTTTTTTTGTCTCTGTGGAAACCTCATTAAAAATGAAACAGAGGTTATGAGCATAGTTCTTGTTTATGTGTCAAGCTCGTTAAAAAATGAAAAAACAATCTGGGGATTGAACTCAGAGCCACGAGCATAGTTTTCCTCTCTATAGAAATCTCGTTAAAAAATGAAACAAGGGTTTGGGGATTGAACTTGTATTATCGAGCATAGTTCTTCTCCTATGTCAAGCTCGTTAAAAAATGAAACAATTTCCCCCTCTATGTTTGAGTCAAATCCTTCATCTAGTATTTGAAGATTCATTTCATCTGCCTTTTCAGTTGGATGAGATGAAGCTTGGGGGGAAATGCTTCCAGCCTCTGGACTTCATACTGAAGTTGAGCCACTAGCTTCTTAAGTTGGGGGCTAAGTACCAACCATGTGAATCTGTGAACCATGTGTTGGGAAGTCGCAAGCATAGTTTTATCTAGTTCAAGATTATGTAAAAATTAAACCACCTACTTCAAGCATAGTTTCCTCTAGTTCACGCTTGTGTAAAAATGAAATGCGTTCCAAGCATAGTTTTGTTTAGTTTTAAGCTTGTGTAAAAATAAAATCTATCCCAAGCATAATTTTGTTTTGTTTAAGCTTGCGTAAAAATGAAAACAATCATGAGCTTAGTCTTTATTATTTCTCGGGCGCATAAATCAATGAGAATGTAACCAAGTATAATTCTATCACTTTTTCATACTCGTAAAGGTCACACGAAAAAGGAACCCCCTGGAGTTCCCTTTAAGCTATTTTCATAATCTCTAAACATGAAAAGATTGTCGAGCGATCTTGTTCTTTTCATGCTCGTTAAAGTATTAGAAATTATGTCAGTTGGGTGGTAGATTATCTCATTTTCGGAATCATCAGACTAATTTATGAAAAAGGACATTTTGGAGTTTTCTTTAATTATTTTTCAGACTCTCTAAACATTAAAAACCCCTAAGTTTTCTTTCTTTGGACTCGTAAAACAAGAAGCGAAAGGCTCATATGGGACCCAACCACTCCTTCCTAGGGTTCATTAAATACACTTGAGGGACTCATCCAAAGGATGAGCTTATAGTTCAAGCATATGTTATCCTCCTCAAGCTTGTGTAAAAATAAAGAGGTACTCGCCAGAAATGGTGGGGGAAATTGGGAAAGAAATGTATCTAAACATGTATTCTATGGAAGAGTTACTTTTGAACATGGCACCCTTTCACTCGCCTTGTTTCTAGGTTGGAAAATCCTCTTGCCTCTTGATCATACTCCTTTATAATATTACAAATTGGTCTGTGATCCCTATTATTGAGTTAGTGTTTCCAAGACAGTTTTCGTGTCGTCAATATGTTCAAAGAGAAGTTCAACCTAAAAAACCTTCTATTGCATCTACCATTTCTGCAGTCCTTACTCCTTTTGCATCGGCTATCCCTGAGTCGGTCCTAAATCATTTGTTACTCTGATCTACTTCAAATCTTGTTACCTGTCTCCTATCATTGATGGGGGATACATCAAGGATCTCCTGTGATGAGTCTTTTCCTATTGAATTCAACTCAGTATCCAGGAATTTCACTTATAAACTAATTGGTACATTGGAACTTGCATGCCTCAATGGCAGGTTTCCTCGCTTTCAATAGTGGGTTTTCATTATTGACCCCTGATCGGGATATTCCATCGAGTGTTTGAATTCATCTCATTGATTCACATTCATTGGATTGTACCAGAGTACCTTGGGATTCATTGACATTAATGGTGATTTCCCTCTCACTTGTTAATGGTATTCATTAATGACCGGTAATCAAGTGGTTTATACCATGTTTGACTTCATCACATGTATTCACATGGTTAGATTCGTACTATAGAGTGGTGGAGATGAAGACCCTGGATCGTTTTTGACATATTCAGGTTGCATTGGATTATATTCATATTGTACTATTGCATAGATCCATAGTGTATGTCTTGTGGCTATGTTCAAATTTGACTCTTTAACACATAGATCCACAATGTATTTTTGGTGGCTATGTTCATATTTCAGTCATAATGTCATGGATCCACAGTGTATGTTTGGTGGCCATGACCTGTCTTACTTGACATGGATCTTTGCATGTCGACATTTATGATTTGAGTCATTTGTATTCTGAGTATGGGAATGCCTACGTTAGTGATGATATATTATTGTATTGTATTTCCTTGTTTGTTGGAAGACCTTCGACCAACGTGTTCCTTGTTCCCTACATACACACTCGACAAAGTGTTTCATCTATCACTATGTTCTAACTTCATACTTTGGGGGGATCTCTGTCACACATTATTTTCATCATCCCTATGACCGTTAATGATGTAAACCTATCTATTGTCTTCAGAGTGATCAATGGCCTGAATTTCTGAGGAAAGAGGATGAAGATGAACGTTTCCTGAGAGATGAAGTTGTATTTTCCTTTGTAAAAACCCTAGTAAGGAGGATTGTCACACCCTACCTAGTTATAGGGGTGTGACGATCCCAAATCGTCGCATGCTGAACTAAACCTGGCTTGCAACGTCGTCACACTCTACTCAGTTCTAGGGGTGTGATGGTTTTCATACGTGGGAAACATTCCTTTCTCGTCCTATTGGTATCATGCAAATATATGATTATTATCCATGGGCATGTTTGTAAAGTTTATTAATGAATTATGTTATCTAATGTGCTAACCCCTTTATACGATCACCATGTACTTGACATGCTTGTTTGTTAAGAAATTATTGAGGGTATAAAGCTTTGGGTCAAAGTGCTCAACATTGGAACACCATCGAATGTTGGATCGAGGTAGGCCTCTTTCCTATCTTACACATTAGTTTATATAGCATACAATGGAATTGAGTTGATTTCTGCAGTCATACATGTCTGTTGTGGTTTACCCTTGGCCATAGAGAGTTTTTCCCTTGTAACAGAAATGGAGACTCCACTGGGGGCACATGTCTGGTCACTTCTAGCCACACTACACATACTTCACCAACCTCTGCTAGTCATGTTGGGGATCCATCACCAACCTCTCCTAGTCATGTTGGGGGTCCATCACCAACCTCTGCTAGTCATGTTAGAGATTTTATACTAGCCTCTGCAAGTCATGTTGGGAGCATGTCACCAGTCACTGCAAGTTATGTTGGGGGAATTCAAATGATTGAGAAGCCTAGATGTCTCAGACGTAAGCCTAGATTATTTTGTAAAACTTGTGAAGGAAGTCACCTTACTCATTTGTGTCTTGTTATTGTTGGGATACTAGAAGTATGGGGCTCACCTAAGGGCCCTTTGGGTTCTGAAGAATCTATGGTTTCACAATAATCTATTCCTCCTTTGGTTGATGCAACAGTCATGTCGATGCAATCTTCGGATGACACCCCTTTTCCTTTAGGGGTTGATGCATCTCTTAACCTTGTTGTCTCACATCCCATTCAACTAGTGGTCATGTCGATGCAATATTCGACTGACACCTCTCTTATGTTTGGGGGTGATGCATCTCTTGACCTTTTTGTCTCACATATTGTTCAACCAACGGTCATGTCCATGCAATCTTCGACCGACAACACTCCTAGTTTTTGGGGTGATGCACCTCTTGACCTTGTTGTCTCACATCCTATTCAACGAATGGTTGAGGAAGTGGTTGTATCGATGCAATATTCGATTGACCCCACTCTTCTCTTAGAGAGTGACAAGTCTAAGGAAGCAGTCGTGCAAATGCAATTTTTGGTCGATCTCTCTCTTCTGGTTCTGGTTCTATACCTTCTATGCCATGTCCTTAGCATTTCTATTACTTCACCCTCTGAACTAGAGAGAGTTTTACTCTTCCCAAGTTCTCTCCCTCCAAGTCTTGATGAGGTTCCCTTTGATTGGGATGGTCTTATGGGGTATCCAATGCCTCCGCCTATATTTTTTCTAGGAAGAGACATTATCTGATATAACCTGGAGATGATAACCTCCGTTATCACTTTTCCCTCTTTGACTTGGAGATCCTTTGGTTTTCCCAAGCTTGGTCTGGTTCTTCGTAAGATACCAACATTCCATAGAAGGTCTGCACAGGAGCCTTGGCCTCCCCCATGGCTTTCCACCTAGAATCTTCCAAATGAGTCCGAGTTAATCTCTTTTCCGACTTGTTCTAAAAACCAAAAATATTGTTGAGTGATGTTTCCCTTTGACACTCGTTAACTTGGATTTGAAAGGTCATGAGTCTTAGTTGAGCTCTTTTCCGACTCATTATCAAAAATAGAAAATATTGTCGAGTGAATTTGTCTTTTTCACACTCATAGATTGGATTTGAAAAGGCGTCTATTTGGCACAATTTTACCCCTTTTTTACACCAACTAGACTACAAGACATAAAAAAGGATATTTTTTAGCATCAAGTTGTGATTGCATCTCATGCCCTCACTTGTAGTATTGAGCCTTTAGCTGGTTCTCAGTTTGCGTTATAAATTGTTGCCTAAGAAGTTTTTTCATCCTCAACCAAGTAGAGCCATATTTATGCCCTTCACAGTTTGACACCCTATAACCTGGAGGGAACATCACCACAAGTGTCCATCTCCCGCATGTATTTCCTTGCATTAAGCATAGGTACATTCCATTGTTGGAACTATTTTTCCTTACTTGCGACACTCGTTTCCTCGTCTGTATAATACCATTCATTTGTTATGAAAAAAATATATATATGGGTGCGAAGGGAGTACTATATTATAATTGGCAGCAGTCGTGTCGCCTTTGAACAGAGCAAAAAATTATTGAGTCCTTGTGTCATCATAATTTTTGGTTTAGCATGGCCTTACGAAGATGATCTCGGTACAGAATTTTTTCTACCAACTAGATACTCTTCCAATCCCTATAAGGAATGTTATTAATGCCTCCTACATCTAATAGTCACATCATTGAGTCTATGTTGTCAGATTCCACCATGTGTCTCATGCTTTTGTTCAAAGGAATTCTATCAACCTATGTCGACCACTCCTCATAAATCTTGACTTTGCATGTCGGCCATACCCTCAGTTTCTCTCAGAATCACATGATACTATGGTCTTATCATGCACCCTGGCCCTACTTGCATCATCAATAGGTCACCTTGAACCCAACAATTGACATTTCATCATTGGTCGTTGACTGGGTGGTTTCCCTTGTGTTCGACGACAAGACATCTATTCAAACTTTGGGATTCGTGCAATGTCTTGGATGCCATTAGACTTATTGGTGGTTTCCTCGCCTTTGTTAGCAGTTTTTATCATTGGTTGTTATTCAGAGGGTCTTTTTAGTATACCGCTTGCATTTGGTACATGTGAAATATGCACAGGGTTGTTGGTTCATGAACATGTTCTTCATCCGATCTCCACCAAATCATGAAGCTCTTGTTGTGTTCCTCATGATTACTGATGAGAGATGCTTTAATTCTCTCCTTTTAGCAGGTGTCTTTCCATCAACTTCAGCTCATTTATTCTGGATATGGGACCTAGAGTTTTATGAGTACCTTGAGGCTTGCAGTCATTAGTGGCAGGCTCTCTCGCCATTGACAGATGGGAATACATTAATGTCTCCTGATCAATGGATTTCTCGGGTGTTCGACACCGACTCCTTTATTCACACTTGTAGGAATGTACTTGGTGCCTTGATACCTACTTTCATTATTGGTAGGATGTCTCACGTTTGTTAATGGTATACTTCAATGACCGGTAATCAAACAATGTCTCATTATGTTTGACCTCATATCCTTTATTCACATGATGTAGACTTGCACCCTTGGCGGATAGTGTAGAAGACTTGAATACATCAACATGTGGCCGCAGCTTTCATGAGTTGTTTCTTCCCTTTCATTGGACCAACACTTATTCGACTTCAGTGATCATAGAAGATCAGATTTTACTCCATGGTATACATATATCTTCAGATTGATTTTGAGACTGGTTTCACTGGGCCTTGTTCGTGACTATGACAAATTTAGGCATATAACCACATTTGTATTTTCCTATTCATGGCCACAGACACTTGGTTGGTATATTTTAGACATGGATCTGCATTGTATTCTTGTTAGCCATGTATGCAAAGTCAGTACAAAATGTAATAAGCAATTGAGTTCATCTAGCTGGTTCTCTACCACTCCACTCCTGGGTTATTTATAATGTATTTTGGCCATCAAAAATACTCCTTTGATCTCACACATTAGGGGACATCTGTTATAGCAAGATTTTTCCCACCATTGCTATCTTGCACAGAGGGCCTTTCTCCATTTACCTATGCATACTTATCATCCCTTCTTGATGAATCCAGAGCCAAAAATACACATTTTTCCACATATACATGCCTTATCTTCTATACATCATGCATATACGTAGGTTTCTCCACTACATCCCGTGTACATTGGGATTTGTGCCAAAAAATACAAAATGGAGTCGGGTTTCCATGTCACGACAAGAGATCTCTGATCCTTGGCCTTCCATATACTGGAAACGTTCCAACTTAGCCCTTCAGTTGCATTTTGAAGGCTATAAGAGCCCAATTATGAACTATGGAAAGGAGGAGAAAGCATTCAACTTTGAGAGCAAAGTTACTCTGGAGAAATTACTTCATATTGAGTATGCATCCCTTTGTCCCTCAAGTATGAACACAGTGTTCAGCCCCCAAGACCTTTCCCTATTGCTGAGAGAACCTCATTGTCTCTCTCCTTTGAGCTTGCCTTTGGTGGAGGATTGAAGTGCTGGAGACCCAATTGGAAGGAACTTGGTTCCTTGGTTTCAAATCGTGTTGACATGGAAGTCTATAATGTTGTCACTTCTACTGATCAATTATTAATAGAAATACTCCTTTCATGTCCTATTGGTATCGTGAAAATATATGATTATTATCCATGGGAATGTTTGTAATGTTTATTAATGTATTATGTTATCTAATGTACTAACCCCTTTATACTGTCACCATGTACTTTATATGATTGTTTATTAAGAACTTATTGCAAGTATAAAGCTTTGGGTCAAAGTTCTCAATGGTGGAACACCATCCAACGTTGGATCAAGGTAGGCCTCTTTCCTATCTTGCACATTAGTTTATATAACATACAATGGAATTGAGTTGATTTCTGTAGTCATACTTGTCTGTTGTGGTTTACCCTTGGCCATAGAGATTTTTTCCCTCGTAAAACTTCTTGATGCTTCTAGAAGGAGAAGCTTCTATGGTGAGGTGGCCTCTGATCGTTTTGGATCTTACTCACTTTTATGATTTAGTGGGATCATCCTAACCTCCTCACCTTATCCTCTTTAGCTTATAAAAGGAGAGGAGATCTCATGGAGAAAGTTAGATTGGAAATTTGGCTTGATATTGTTAGCTTGGTTAGAGTGGATTTTATTTTTTCTTTGTCAAGATAGATTGTGAGTGACTTTTAGACCTATAGTCTCAGAATTCTTGGAGGAGAAGTGTGTGGGAAGAAATGGACTGTTGGAAGGGACCTTACAACATCAAGGCAATGGTTGTATTCTCCTTTCACATTTTTAATATAGTAATATATTTCTTTCCCATAAAACCGGTCTTATTTTATTGTATGACTCTTTTATCACATACATAGGTTGTTTTGAGTATACGTTGTTTCTTTCACTTTGTTTTCTTATGTGTTTTTACAGGTTCAACATCCCATAATCCTTGGAATGGAGTGAGGATGACACTAGCAGGGACAAACAACATTTAAAAGGTATGTCATTTATCTCTTGTTAGTTAGTATGATTGATAATTAAAAATTAGGGAACATTTTGTATTTTGTCTTGTTTTGTCTTTTATATTATGTCCAAGCTCTATAATAGTTTGATGCTGAAGCCATCCTACTAGTCCTTAGGTTTCATAATCTTCTCATTATAAACTTTATAGCTCAACACATCTCTTTGCAGACTCTTTATATTCTCTACCAAATTTATGCTCTCCTCTTTTCTTTCTCCATGCCCATTTGATTTTATCCCTACATTACCCATGCTCACATACAAACCTCTCACTTCATCTTCATGTTAATAGGTTATCTGAGAATATTCCATGTCTTTGATATCTCTATTGAATTGAATTCTACCATGTTTTGTGTGTGTCCTTATTTCTGCAAAATGTGCATGCAATAAGATTTGTTAGACCACACTAATTTAACAAATCTATAAAATTATGCACCATTCTTCCCTTTAAATGCAACATAAATATTCTTTTTTATTTTTTTGTGAATTCTGCTACCCAATTCACATTTTTGGGTTAATATTTGGATTCCTCTATCCAATACCTTTCCAATTACTATTTTTTTTCTCAATTATGAGTTATGAGCAACAAGCTTTAACCATTCAAGCATTACCCATTTAGTCTCTTGTTTACACTTTTCATCCAAATGTAATTTTTATCTATGTTTGATCCTTCTTACACCCGATCCTTTGGGAGTTGGAAAAAATCCCAATTGGATTCTTTCATGAACATATTTTCAACAATATAACCAAGTTTCACCTTCATCTGAGCTCCAAGATGCTAGTTACATCCTGCTGAAGTTTTGGTTATTTTCCCCTTTTAACATTGAATGCTACATGTTTCTTTTCTCTTGTCCTGAACACTTTTAGGTATCCATATTATTGATATAATTCCATGTTTCTCTTCTATATCTCAATATATTCCCATAGACAAATCATGTACTCCAACTTGGCTTTTGAGCAAGAAGCCATGGCCTCTAGAGTAATCTGGTGCTTAAAATTTACCTCACTCTATTTATCCTGTAACTCCCTCATACAAGATATGTTTTTCTAACATGTTAGCTTGTTGGAAATATCTATTCGATCTCTTTAATTTTAGGAAAAGAAACCTTGTGTACTATAAGTACACAAAGATTCATACAAATTTTATCTTCTATAAATGTTGTTTAAGCTCTCAGAAATGGCCTGCAAGTTGATGACCTGTAAAACATTGTAAAAGTCTAAGAACTTTGACTGATTTATGTTGTCTTGGTGACTGATCTAGTGCTCTGGGCCCCATGGAACCCCAAGATATTTCCATGTCAGCCTCCTAGGCTTCCTGGCCCTGCCTCATCATCCTTCTCTCTCTTCCTTATCTCTTTCTCCCTTTACACTAGACTTGGACCTCTATAAAATATTGATATTTTACGAGTCCCACCTACCTAACTTGAATATCTCTAACCTGTATGGAGAAAGGATTCCATGTTGACTATAAAAATTCCATATGGAAACCCTTCGTTGGTCGCAAGGGTCTCATTCTTCACCTTTCCCTTGGTGCACACGAACTTGCACATCTTCCAAATCCAACAGTGGAGATCTGGCAAGATCGATGGAGGAGATCCCATGTCGCATCCTAAACATCCTCAAGGTTTAACAAACCCCTTGGGTCACAAAAATGGTTTCTCCTATGAAACATGGCATGATCTAAGTGGTGTCACATGGTAAAGGGTCGGAAGCCAAAACCACTTTTCCCCCATGCGACAATGGTTTATGGTATTGGCTATACCACTGTCTCACACAAACCCCCATGTTACCTTCCACTGAGTCACCAATTTCCATAATGTACCTACCATTTTGGTATTCCATGTTTCCTTTGCCATGTCACTAACATGTCATTGCCACATCACCACCACATCTTGTTAACTTCATGTACGAAAAAATACCAAACTTTTCCCAAATTTCGAAAAAAATTCAATATTTCAAAAATGCATAATTTTTAAATTTCCACCTAGATCACCATGGAAATATGAAATTAAGCTTATTGTGGCCAATTTTTTCCATTCAACCAACTAATTACCTCCACACATGACTGATTAGAATTTCTGGCTACGAATTTCACTCGAATTCACTCATGAATTAGGGATTTTTACGTTTTTTCTCCATGGATATACTGTAACTCCCAAATTCGGCCAATTACAGGCTTGAAAATGCCCACACAGTGGTTAAAAATTGGAAATTTTAACTCTTGGGTTCATTTCCCTCAAATTCCCCATGAAATTCCTCAACATACTGCTTAGGAAATACTATCAAACACTTTGCAGACATCTTTTGAACTCTAAATTTTGTAATTCAACTCATGTGTATTGTCATATGGCTCCATG
>ML793578.1:194509-205005 GCA_009831015.1 Picea engelmannii
TAGAAGATTCCTCCTCTAGAATGTTCTTAGGTGATGGTAGCACTATATAAAGGGGCTCAAGCAATGTAATGAGACATGAAAAGAAGTATTGTATTTGGAGTGGTAGCTCAATAGGAGGATGCCCCCTCGAAGAGGCAAGTGAACAGGAGAGGATCCCTTCCATAATAGGATCCATTGTATGGCGTTGCCCTACCTCAAGGGTTTCTATAATAAAGTTGTGGTTTTCTATATGGTTTCATATATCTTGTGTGGTGATTGTATTCAGATATATTTGGATCTATTGTTATATTTGTATTCGGTTCTTTGGATCTTAACATCTTTGTTCAAATTTTGGTATTCTTAACCACTGAGAAACAGTCAAATGTGTCAAGTACTTATCCATAATAATCATGTGCCACATACCTCCACTATTGATCACCCTCCAAAGAGTGTGAGCCACTAGCGCTTTGTTGAAATTGAAAATGTTTAAGAAACCCCATCCCCCAAAAGCTTTAGGCACTACCAACGTTTCCCAATTGCATAGATGGATAGTACCAGATTTCTGATTCTTCTGCCAAAGGAAATGGTACATTAGTTTTCTAATAGAATTTAAAACTGAACCAGGAATAAGAGCAAGGGGCATCCAATATACGGATTGAGATTCCAACACCGCTTTTAATAAAATGTATCTACCTACTAGGGAAATCCATCGGAAACACCAATTATTGATTTTCTTTTCCATTTTCTTAGGGAGACAACACTAGTCACCAGCCCTGTACAAACCAGTTTTGAGGTAGAAACCTAAGTACTTAAACCCCACCTCTAAGTCCTCAAATTTGAAAGGAAGAAGTGCTTTGAAAGGTCTCAGATCCTCTTCCGATAATCCTTCCTGAAGTACTATAGATTTAGAAATATTAATCATCGAACCAGAATCCAAACAAAAACTTTTAAGTAACATGTTAGTCTCCATCCATTCCTCTGCGCTAGCCTTCGACAGAATCACAACGTCATCCACAAAAAGAACATGTATAATTTCAATAGTTCAGGAAACTTTCACCCCTAAAAGTCTTCCTTCCAACTTCTTCTCATTTAATAATAAGCTTAAATCCTCCATGACAAGGATGAACAATAACAGGGAGAGGGGGCATCCTTGTCTGAGCCCTGCCCACTTTTAAAAAAAGCAGTTGGTTCCCCATTTATCAGTACTAAATAGGAGGTAGACATTACACAACTCATAATCCACTCTGTCAAATCTAGTCCCATTCCAATATGAATAAGTATCATCCTCAGGAAATCCCAACTAATGCAATCGTATGCTTTCTTTAGATCAATCTTTAATACTAATGATTTTTAATTTTTCTTTTTTATACTATGGAGACATTTGTGCACAGTACCTGTGGCATCATGTATTCTTCTCTCCTCAAGAAAACCCAGTTGTCTTTCAAATATTGATCTAGACAAAAAAGGTTTGATACGATTTGCTATAACTTTAGAGATGATTTTGTAGCATAAGTTACAGAGTGAAATAGGCCTAAAGTCACCAAAAAACTGAGGTTTGTTAACTTTTGGTATTAATGCAATGAATGTAGCATTTAAACTTCCCACTATTCTGCCTCTAATTCTTGCTTCTTCGACCATCTCCAAAAGATCTCCCCCCACTATTTCAAATAAATGGCTAAAGACCTCTACTAACCATCCATCGGGCCCTGGGCTCTTGTTCGATTTAAATTTCTTTAAAATTTGTTCTATATCCTCCAATTTAATCGTCTCATTGAGGGAGCGTGCTTCCTCTTCAATCACCATTTTTTTAAAAGTGCAGCAACTCTAACTTGTTCATTAGATGAGGGAGGAGCATGTTCTTTATACATATCCTTAAAATACTTAACTGCTTCCTTTTTAATGTTCTCCTACCCTGAGACAACATCCCCAGACTCATCCAAAATATACCATAAGTTCTTACTTATTCTTCTATAGTTTGCAAAATTATGAAAAAATTGTGTGTTAATGTCTCCACTTTGTAGCCAAATATCCCTACTCTGCTGCCTCCAGTATTCCTCATTTTCCAGCAGAATCTTATTTCTTACTGATTCTAATTCCTTCACTAAAGATTCTTGGGCCATCCAATTTTTTCTAGTGGATTTTTTATGGATACATTCTATAATTTCTTCTTCTATATTCTTTATGTGTGCTTTTGTTCTTAATTTCCTCTCCTTCAACCAAATTTTAGTCTAAATCTTGAGATCCTTAAGCTTCCAAATAAGCCTATGTTGTTTCCCAATTTTGCCCAGGTACTTCGGATTATTCCAAAGTTGTTTAACTAGATTCTCAAAACTTAAATCCTGGATCCAATAAGGATTCATCTTGAAAGGAAAGAATAAATGTGTATTCAGAAGATCCAGCTGAAGTAAAATGGGCACATGGTCTGAGATATAAGGGTATTCCACCCAAGATCGAAAAATATCAACCGAAACTAGAAGATCCTCAGAAATGAAAGCCCTGTCTAACCTCTTTGCAATAAGTTTTGTTCCATTTGATTGTTCCTCCAAGTCAGGACAAGCTTCCCCAACAGAATATCAATAAGACCAAGTCCTAGGAAGAAATTCTTGAATAAACATGCCAAACAACCCAGATTTCTAACACCTCCCCAAATCTCCCCAGAAGAGAGGGTCAAATTTAAATCACCCATTAGAATCAAATTGTTATATGATAATAAGCCGGATCTTCCCAAGCGCTCCTAGAAAACTTTATGCTCCACACAAGGCCCATAAGTGTTCAAAATATTTACCTGTCTCCTAGTGGCAATATACAATCTTGACAAGAAGATGCCACCGCAAGTTAGAGAAGGAATCCAATCAAAAAGGTTGGGGTCCCAAGATACCATTAAACCCCCTGAACTCCCATCAGAATTTACTTCACAACATAGCCAATTTGGACGAATCTTAAACTTGAAGTCACGAGCCTTTTCTACAATTACCATAGTCTCCTAAAATAGTACTATCTCAGGTCTAGTTTTGTCTAGTACCCTACGCACCGAGGCAAGTTTTATGGAGCCCCCAATCCCTCTTAAATTAAGTGAAAGTAACAACATTACTTTTTCCAATCAAGGGCTTTGCATGCTCTAAGTGCCCCACAATCAATAGAGTTAACAGAACCAATAATCATAGTTTCCTTAGTTTGTTTCTTCCTAGCACTTCAGGTTTTTATGGGAGAGGTTTCAAAATTCAGTCCCCAAGACCAAAAAAAGTCTTTCTCCTTTGAACCCTCCAATAAATTTCTACCACTAGTCTCCCCACCATTAGAATTAGAAACTTGTAAAGCCTTTCCCTGAAAAACAGGTAGTTGATTGATGGAAGAATCGTCCTTTAAAAATGGAATAAAGGAGTCTAATACCGCTTCAAGGGAGGTCTCCAAGTCCTTCGTTTCACAAAAACCTAAAATAATAGAGGAGGAAACATTTAAAATGGGAGAAGATAGCTGACTTGGTTCAGTTAATACCGAGTGTGCAAGGGAGGAAGGACAAATACTATTAGGAAGAGTCAGAGGATCAGAAAGATTCCCCGACAATGGAAAAGGTGGGACCAAAGAAGACTTAGTCAATATACTGGAAGGTAAAGTAGAAACAGAGGGATTAATAGGCTTCGAAATGTCATTCACCCCCATCTCAGGAAAAGGATAGGAAAGTTAAATAGAGCGAGCTATCTACTTCTAGGAGCTTAAGGTTTCTTTTTCCAAAGACGAGAGAGTAGAAAAAAAGAAGGACAATGATTTTTGAGCTTACCAAAAAGTGTTGAAGCTTGTTCTGGTTCTTCCAAGTTAGGTGAGAAATCTCCAAGACCGACATTGTAGAAAACAGTTTCAATGGAAAGATCAATATAATCAATTGTAGAAAGATGATCCTCCTATTCATCTATCTCCTCAAATAAACCTTTACAATCCTTGCGAAGATGTCTAGTACTAAGACAAAGGATACATCAAAAGGGTATGCTTAAGTAGTCAAGTCACTGCATAAGACACCTCCGTCGCCACTCAATCTCAAGAGTTTCAGGAAGACCACGACTTATATCCATTTCAACCAAAATTCTATAGACTTTCCTCACAGGCGAAGTTAATAGTCCTCTATCAATCGAAATAAAACTTCCAAGAGCATCACTAATATCCTTCAGTGATATTTCATTCCACATGTGAAGAGGCAAGCCCAGAAGAAGAATCCAGAAGTGTCGAAACGTAAAGTATTCAGTCTCCAAATTGAAAGACACCCTCCATTTTTTCAGCATAAAGCTACTATCCCCATTCAACCACCTTTTTGCTAACAATAATTCTAAATCATTCGGAGAACGATAGATAAGTCCCCACCAACCTTTGGGAAGTTGCACCAACTCTGGAGTGTATCCTAACATAGGCAACCAGACTCTATCTGACAAGACTGAAAATTTATCTCTGAATAAATGTCCATAGGCGAACCTACCTACTAAAGCAAAAAGTGCTAACCGACAAGTACCCTCAAGGCCAACGTCAGAGTCGAGAATCATTTTTCTATGTACCTTTTTTTATGTCCATTGTTTCCATTGTTTGTGAAAGACTGATAGATGTTTGTTTTTTCCATGTGTTACGAGGGAAACAATCTCTATGGCCAGGGGTAAACCACAACAGACAGGTATGACTGCAAAAATCAACTCAATTCCAACATATGCTATATAAACTGATGTGCAAAATAAGAAAGAGGCCTGCCTCAATCAAACGTTTGATGATGTTCCACCATTGACCACTTTGACCCAAAGCTTTATACGTTCAATGAGTTGTTGACGAAGGAGAAGAGAAAGTATATAGTGATAATATAAAAGGGTTAGCACATTAGATAGCACAATCCATTAATAAACATTACAAACATGCCCATGGATAATAATCATATATTTTCACGATACCAATAAGATGGGAAAGGAGTATTTCTATTAATAATTGATCACCAGAAGTGAAAACATTACAGACTTCCATGTCGACATGGTTCGAAACCAAGAAAACCAATTTCCTTCCAATTGGGTCTCCACCACTTCAATCCTCCACCAAAGGCAAGCTCATAGGAAAGAGGAAATGAGCTCCTCTCAACAATAAGGGAAGAGCTTAGGGGTTGAACACTATGTTCAGACTTGAGGGACAAAGGGATGCAGACTCAATATGAAGCAATTTCTCCAGAGTAACTTTACTCTCAAAGTTGAATGCTTTCTCCTTCTTTTTTTCCAAAGCTCATAATTGTGCTCTTATAGCCTTCAGAATGCAACTGAAGGGCCGAGTCAGAACGTTTCTAGTATATGGAAAGCCAAGAATCAGAGATCTTCTGTCGTGACATGGAAACCCGACCTCAGTTTTTATTTTCTGGCACAAATATCGATATACACAAGTTGTAGTGGAGCAACAAGTGTATATGCATCTTGCATAGTAGTTAGGGAGCGTATATGTGGAAAAATGTATATTTTTATCTCTAGATTCATCAAAAAGGGATGATAAGTCTGCATAGAGAAATGGAAAATGGCCCTCTGTGCAAAATAACAATGGTGAGGAAAATATTGCTATAACATATGCCCCCTAATGTGTGAGATCAGAGGAGTATTTGCGATGGCAAAAATACATTATAAATAACCCATAAGTGGAGTGGTAGAGAACCAGCTGGATGAACTCAATTGTTCATTACATTATGCATTGACTTTGCATACATGGATTCCAAGAATACAATGCAGATCCATGTGGAAAATATATCAAACAAGTGTTCATGGCCATGAATAGGCAAATATAAATGTAGTTACATGCCAAGAGCTGTCATAGTCATGAACAAGGCCCAGTGAAACCAATCTCAAAAATCAATCTGAATATATCTGTATACCATGGAGTACAATTTGATCTCCCATGATCACTGAAGTCAAATAGGTACTGGTCCAATGAACTGGAAGCAACAACTCAGGAAAGCTGCGGCCACATAGTGATGTCTTTGGTGGACTCGAGGACTCAATAACTTTGTGCTCTGTTCAAAGGCAACATGACTACTGCCAATCACAATATAGTACTCCCTTCCCGCCCGTCTTTTTTGTTTTTTCATAACAAATGAATGCTATGATACAGAGGAGGGAACGAGTATTTCAAGTAAGAAAAAATAGTTCCAGTAGTGGAATGTACTTATGCTCATTGCAAGGAAATGCATGCGGGAGATGGACACTCGAGGTGATGTTCCCTCCAAGGTATAGGGTGTCAAATTGTGAAGGATATAAATGAGGCTCTTCTTGGTTGAGGATGCAAAACTGCTTAAGCAACGGTTAATAATGCAAAGTGAGAACCGGCTAAAGGCTCAATACTGCAAGGGAGGGCATGAGATGAAATCACAACTTAACGCAAAAAAATTTCTTTTTTTATTTCTTTTAGTCTACTTGGTGTGAAAAAGGGGTAAACTTGTGCCAAATAGACGTCTTTTCAAATCCAATTTACAAGTGTGAAAAAGACAAGTTCACTCGGCAATCTTTTATATTTTTGATAGCAAGTCGGAAAAGAGCTTAACTAGGACTCATGACCTTTCAAATCCACTTTTAACGAGTTTGAAAGGGACAAATCACTCGGCAATATTTTCTATTTTTTATAACAAGTTGGAAAAGAGATTAACTAAGACTCATGACCTTTCAAGTCCAATTTAACAAGTGTGAAAGGGAAAAATCACTCGACAATCTTTTCACTTTTTGAACAAGTCAGAAAAGGGCTTAACTCGGACTCGTTTAGGAGATTCTAGGCGGAAAGTCATGGGGGAGGCCAAGGCTCCCGTGTAGAGCTTCTGTGAAATGTTAGTATCTTACGAATATCTGACATAGGCTTGGGAAAACCCAAGGCTCTCCAAGTCGGGGAGGATAAAGTACTAACATAGGTTATCATCTCCGTGATATATCAGATAATGTCTATTTCTGGAAAAGACATAGGCAGAGGCATTGGATACCCCATAAGACCATCCCAATCAAAGGGAACCGCATCAAGAATTGGAGGGAGAGAACTCAGGAAGAGTAAAACTCTCTCTTGTTCAGAAGGTGAAGTAATAGAAATGCTAAGGACATGGCATAGAAGGTATAGAACCAAAACCAGATGATCGACTAAAAATTGCATCGGCGCGACCACTTCCTTAGACTTGTCACTCTCCAAGAGAAGAGTGGGTTCAATCAAACATTGCATCGATATGACCACTTCCTCAACCATTGGTTGAATAAGATGCGAGACAATAAGGTCAAGAGGTGCATCACCCCAAAAAACAGGAGTGTTGTCAGTCGAAGATTGCATCGACACGGTCATTGGTTTAACAAGATGCAAGACAATAAGGTCAAGAGACGCATCACCCCCTAACATAGGAGAGATGTCAGTCAAATATTGCATCGACATGACCATGGGATGAATGGGATGTGAGACAACAAGGTCAAAGGACACATCAATCCCTAAAGGAAAAGGGTTGTCATTCGAAGATTGCATCGACATGACTGTTGTATCAACCAAAGAAGGAACAAAGTATTGTGAAACCATAGATGTCTCAGAGCCCAAAGGGCCCTTAGGTGAGCCCCACACTTCTAGTATCCCAGCAGTAACAAGACACAAATGAGTAAGGTGACTTCCTTCACAAGTCCTACAAAGGAATCTAGGCTTCTCCATCATATAAATTCCCCCAGCATGACTTACAGTGACTGGTGGCATGCTCCCAACATGACTTGCATAGGATAGTAGAAAATCTCAAACATGACTAGTAGAGGTTGGTGATGGATCCCCAACATGACTAGTATAGGTTGGTGATGGATGTGTAGTGTGACTAGCAGTGACCAGAAATCTGCCCCCAACATGACTTGCAGTGGCTAGTTCCATGTCTTCAACATGACTTGCAGAGGTTGTCAACCAATCTCCAATATGAATAGTAGAGGTTGGTGATATCATGCCAATATGACACGCAGTAACTGGACTTGTACCCCCAACATGACTTGCAGTGGATGGTTGTAGGTATTCAACATGACTCGCAAAGGTTGTCGACCAATATCCAACATGACTAGCAGAGGTTGGTTATATAATACTAGTATGACACACAGTGACTGAAATTGTGCCCCCAGCATGACTTGCAGTGGTTGGTTGTAGGTATTCAACATGACTCGCAAAGGTTGTCGACCAATCTCCAATATGACTAGCAGAGGTTGGTGATATAATGCCAGTATGACACACAGTGACTAGACTTGTGGTGGTAGTAAATTGTGGCATTTGAGACCAAGGTCCAAGGAAAGATTGGTTTTGAGAAATTGCAGGCCAGGAAGGATCCTGGTTTACACCATGTCCCTTTCCAGCAGGATAGTATCCACCTCCATACTGATTCATAAAGGGTTGTAAGGGCATCAAAACTGAGGAAGCCGCTTGCGAAGAGAAAGTGACATGACAAGGGTTACTCATGTTAGGATATATGTTGTCCCTAGGTGAAGGAACTTCATGAGGGGGGTTTCCCATACTATAAAAATAACTCCCTCCAGATGAAACACCAGAGAAAAGACGAAGGTCTTCCATGGGAAAATTGTTCATAGGAACCGACATAGCGAAAGAAGGATGAGTGGACGGAGTGTAATAAGTAGAATGATTGGCTATTTGGGCACTTACTTCTTGCATAGTGGATTCGTAGGAAGGAATATTCCAACCTCCTACCATAAGAGGTGTTTGAAGGATATGACTCCCACCAAATGGAGAGGGATAAGAAGGAGGCATCATGCCCCTAGACCCAAAACTTGTATTTGCATAAGGAGGCAAGAAAGAGGATGGTAAGTGTGAAGACATATCTGCCATACCATGGGAAACATGATTAGAAACCCAAGGCTTTGACTGAGTACCATAATTTTGCATACCATAATGCAAAGTGGAAGGATCCGTCTCCATGAAATGAGTGGACATCATGGGGGGGTAGCAGTAAATTACTAAGCAAAAGGATCTCCACTATCCATGATAATGAAAACTCAGTATAGACTCCTAAGGAAAACTAGTAATCAAAGAGCATACCAAAATTCAAACGACCAATATGCATGCAAACGGGCTAAAGTGGCTTAGTGGCCTCCCTCGCTAAAGAAGGTATGTCTCGTCCAGGAGGGACCTAAGACTCCCCGGTAAAGTTTGAAGGTAACAGAATCAATTATAAGGGCCCTCATAGGATTAACAACCAATCGGTCAGATCCCCCCGGACAGGTAATCCTCCATAAAGGTTGTGTGTTGTCCGACCCCTATCTGACTCATGGTACATGTAGAATAACCCCTGCAAGTAACCTATGAGATACCTAAGTGAAGAAACTAATCAACCATTGTATAACCGATGCACAGGTGAATAGTCATAAGTTCGTATTACCATATGGTTAGGGTAGCAAATCATGAAGCCTTGAAAGTACCACCTCTCACAGAGGTATAGGCACTAGAAAGATCCCCAAATACAAATAAATCCATAGAAATATATCTGACGCTAGGTGAGTATTTAGGGGTTATCCCTTCAACTTACTTTATGCGACCTCATGATTATCTAGGGGTTATCCATTCAACTTACTTTAGTGTGAGAGGAGCCTCCTGATATTACCAATTATACAATGGACTTATCAACTCCCTGTCTCAGACACATATGTTGATTGAATTTCCTTGGAGAAGTTTACTCACAAAATCCTATTCCAAGGCACTAAATCCTAGGCTAGTTTGTGCACCCTAAAAAATAAAATCGTGACTAATCAATTTTAGTTTAAAGTGTAAATTTTATTGGCCGTGGTTACTAAAAAAGGTATGGAAGTGAAACTCATGATGTTGTGACTTTGCAAGAAAATAAATATGGATATAATGCAAAGTCTATCTTTAACTTTTTGATGAATGATATGTTAATAAAATAGTGCAATTTTTAATTTCAACTCTGCAATTCAGAAGTAAAATGAAATCTTTCACGAAATGTGCTAAGCTAATGATAAAGATTCAAAGACAAAAATGCCAACCAATGAAAAATGCCTATTTTTTTTGTATTTTCAATATTCTAAAAATGAAAATGCATGGACTGATAAGCAACCTGATATATAAATTCCACTGTGTATAAAAACAGTAGCTCAAGAAGAATACCAAGAAGCCAAGCAAATAACCCAGTAACCAAGGACAAATTAAAAATCAAAAACAAAGAGAAATACTACGCCCAAAAGTTCAACTCCCAACAGGATTCTTGTCATCCCAGATAATCTCAACAGGCACTACAGAGACCCAAGAAGGCTTAGTAATCCTCAAATCCTACCCAATAGTCACTAAACTAAGAAAACAATCAAGGGGAAGTGGTATATGCAACTGTTCAAGAGAATATAGCATATATATGCTTCTTGCAGTGAGACAGCATGCGTGTATACGTAACTATCAAGGAAAAAAGGGTGTATATGCTTTAAAACAAGGCCAGGCAAGGGTAAAAGGATGAAAACTCAGACCCAGAGTGAACAGAATCTATCCAGCAGTGATACGACAAGAAACACAAA